>SEYY01024124.1:0-19928 GCA_009176605.1 Armadillidium nasatum | reverse complement strand
GATAAAGTTACACATGACATTGAAACCAGGGAGAGTTTTCCTTACAGATCAGCTATAGGAGCTCTTCTATATCTAGCAACAGGAACAAGACCAGATATTGCTTTTACTGTCAGTTATCTTGCCAGAAGTGTAGATAATCCATCAAAAGAAGATATTACAAAAGGTTAAAAGAGTATTTAGATACTTGAAAGGTACTCTGGAAAAAGGTATCATTTATAGAAGTAATAGTGAACAGAATCATCTAGAAGGATACAGTGATGCAGATCATGCTGGAGACCAGAAAACAGGACATTCAACAACTGGAATTGTATGTTTATATGCTGGAGGTGCAATTTCATGGACTAGTCAGAAACAAAGCTCAGTTGCAATTTCAACAACAGAAGCTGAAATTATGGCAGCTAGTGAAGCAACAAAGGAAATTGTTTGGATTCATCGACTTCTAGGAGAGATCACAAAAGTTTACAAGAAGCCCACTCTTTGGATTGACAATGAAGCAGCAATCAAACTCAGCAAGAATCCAGAATTTCACAAAAGAACTAAACATATAAAGGTACGCCATTTCTTTGTCAGAGAAAAAGTTCAGAATGATGAAATTGAGGTACTCAAGGTTAGCAGTGAAAATCAACTTGCAGATGGACTCACAAAGCCACTACACAAGCCAAGACTCATGATTCTGAAAGAAAAATTAGGAATGGAATAGCCTTTATAGAATAAAAAATAAGGGAGATTGTTGAAGAAAATATTGTTTATTCATTATTTTTATAGAGCATTTTTTTATTTAGCTACTATTTATCATGTAAAGAATAATCTGGCAACTTGGCCATTTTTTTTGTTGTTGTTGTTACTAACCAAGCAAGTATGTAACATAGCCTATGATATTTTTTCTTTTCTCTAAGTAAACATGTTATATTACAAAGTGTTTTATTTACTTCGAATGGGTTGTTAATTAAACTAAACTAAAAGATTTACTTTAACATTATATATATATATATATATATATATATATATATATATATATATATATATATATATATATATATATATATATATATATATATATATATATATATATATATATATATATATATATATATATATATATATATATATATATATATATATATATATATATATATATATATATATATATATATATATATATATATATATATATATATATATATATATATATATATATATATATATATATATATATATATATATATATATATATATATATATATATATATATATATATATATATATATATATATATATATATATATATATATATATATATATATATATATATATATATATTGATAATATTTAATTTTTTTTAATTAAATGTAAATATTAAAAAAATCGCTTGAAAAAACATCGATACTAAATCGATATATTGCTTATTTTAAAAAAATTAAATATTATCAATACAACCTTTATTCCAAGATGGTGACTTTATATGAATCGATATGGAGACCGATAGATTGCTTAATTAAATGTAAATATTAATAAATCGATATGAATCGATATGGAGACCGATATATTGCTTAAAATAAGTAATATATCAATTTAGTATCGATGTTTTTTCAAGCGATTTTTTTTTAGCATTTTTTCGATTCGAAAACGAACCGGTAACAAGATACCAAGATAGTACATTTGTTGTGAAATTATTGTACAAAAATTCTTATATAAAATAAAATAGTAAGGAAAGCTTTTGTTTAAAACCAAACTATACCATATTTTATTGATTTTATTAAATAGAAAACTGATAAACAAGCAAGGTAAGAGGAATATAAAATTTTTAATAGACGTTATTTGGTGTAGGCCGGCACACAAAGCCTAAGCTAAAATAAAGACCATAAGGTAGAACAAAGCTAGCCAGCAGCTTATGCAAGACAGTAATTTTGCATATATATATATATATATATATATATATATATATATATATATATATATATATATATATATATATATATATATATATATATATATATATATATATATATATATTACCACTGCTCATGGGTTAAGTCCTTTTCTAGGAGGGGGAGAAATTAAAAATAAGAAACCTAATATGAAATTCTGTTGACAGAAGGCTTAAATAGAGGAAGATTAATTACAGCAGGAAAAACATGATGGCAGAGTGCCACAGAACAAGAGTGGCTGGAAAGGATACACCACAATGGACAAGCCTGGTGTTTAAAATATTCACACAAAATTCATGTGAAAACTTTGTTACCCTTGTGCTGCGAGGGCAACTAAATGGTGGTGGAATGCAAGAGGTCAGTTCTCTCTAGCAGCTGCCATTGTATGAAGTACTGCTCTCATATTTGGGGTGGGTCAGGTTTCACCCATCTCTTGGATAGGGTCGAGTCAAAGTCTAAAAGACTTATAAACTGTTCCACTCTTTCTGATTCACTTGACCCTCTATCTTTGCTATGTGATGTTGGTGCCTTGTCTTTTTTCCTATACGTACTACTGCGGCAAATTCTCGGGGGAACTGTCCACTCATATACCTCTACCTTCAAGTTATTCTCGTAGCACAGGGAGTGCATTGCCTGCACAAATTTTGTGCGAATATAGGAAACTACTGGCTTGTCCACTATGGTGCCTCCTTTATTCCAGCAACCTCCATTATGTGGAACTCTCTCCCATCCTTATCCTCACACCATTTGCTATTATAGTAATATTTGTCATTTTATTATTTTTTTATTTTTTTTTGAGTTGAGAGACAGCGTTGGTCAGGTTAGGTCTATTATAAGGCAGTAGGCATAGATTTACCATTCATGTCAAGGTTAGGCTAAGTCAAAATAGTTTGTTAGACCTTACGAACTGATGAATTTAACAAAAGTTCGAATTAACCTAACCTTCACTTGAAAGATAAATCTATGCCTATGACCAGCTAATAGCTCTAACCTGGCAAAAACTCTCTCTCAACTAAAAAAAATGCTAAAAATGACGAATGGTTTATGTATATGTAAATATGGCAACCTGGTATTCAAGTATTTTGTGAAAACAAAAGCCAGTCAAAAATCAAAGCTTCACCATTCAGAGTAAACCATTTTTGTTTTCTGCTCTTAAATATGATATGTGCACTTCATTTCTGCATAAAATATAAACTCATGGGTTAAACTATTACCAAAAAATGTTCAGTAGAACTTAAAATTAATTTGCATCTAAATTTTGTTTGCAAACATTATGGTTTAAAAGATATTCATTTCCAACCATGAACTAAAAAATTCCCAACAATATATATATATATATATATATATATATATATATATATATATATATATATATATATATATATATATATATATATATATATATATATATATATATATTAGTGATGGATCGGATGTCATATTTTCCAATTTGCGGATGCGGATGCGGATGCGGATGTTGAATTTTGGAGAAGTGCGGATGCGGATGCGGATGCGGATGTTGAATTTTCGAAAGTGCAGATGCGGATGCGGATGCGGATGTTGAATTTTCGAAAGTGCGGATGCGGATGCTGATGCGGATATTAATTTTGATGAGGATGCGGATGCGGATGCGGATGTTAATTTTGATGAGGATGCGGATGCGGATGCGGATGTTAATTATATATATATATATATATATATATATATATATATATATATATATATATATATATATATATATATATATATATATATATATATATATATATATATATATATATATATATATATATATATATATATATTTCATTATCACCCTTCCCACTTTCATGAGGTGGTGCCCGCCACAATTCCCTTACAAACATAACTATTCTTACCTTTCAACGCTTTCACCACCTCCCTCCATCTCTGTCTCCACAAATCTTCTACCCTCGTCTAAACTCAAATTCCTTCCATCAAAATCACTCTAACTCCATCCACCCATCTCCCCTTCGGCCTTCCCCTCCCCCTACCCTTCCCCTATCTACATCGGATCTACGTACCTTGCCAACCATTCTGTTCTCTTTTATTCTTCACATATGTCCAAACCATTTTAGCACATCCTCCTCCTCTCTATCAATTACACCCTTCTTCCATTTACACATCTCCCTTATTCTTTCATTTCTAATCCTATCAATCCTTCTCAATTTATATATCGCTCTCAAATCTTTCATCTCAAAGATATTGAAACTTTTTCTCGACCGAGCACTTATCGTCTATATTTCACGCACATTCAATACAGAAGGTGAACACATACATTCAAACATTCTTATCTTTATTTCTTTCGAAATTTTTCCTTTCTTCCATACTTTTCTTAGGCCCCCCAATACTTTCATTCCTTCTACCACTCTGTTCTTTATTCCTTTTTCCGTCCCACCCTTACCTTCCACCCAACATTACTAGATATTTGAATTCATTCACCTCCTCAAGTTTCTATTCTCACACTTCTACAAACCAATTCCTCCCTCCACATTTCCTCATCCTCACCTCCAATCCTCATAACTTTATTCTTCGCTGGATTGAATTTCAATCTCGTGTTTGCACATTTCCCTTCAAACTCTCTCACAAGTATTCTCATCTTTTCTCCAGATTCTGCCACCAACACATGCCGCATCATCTGCAAAAAGTAAAACATTCACTTCACATTCACCCTCCATATTTCTCAACGTAATACTCTTCCCTTCTCTCTTCATTTTTCTAAGTAAACCATTCATCAATAGATTAAATAACATGGAGATATTACACACCCTTGTCTCAATCCCACTCCTATGCTAAACCAATCCGATAGTTCTCTCTTCACCCTCACTCTTGATCTACAATTCGCATATATATATATATATATATATATATATATATATATATATATATATATATATATATATATATATATATATATATATATATATATATATATATATATATATATATATATATATATATATATATTAGTGATGGATCGGATGTCATATTTTCTAATTTGCGGATGCGGATGCGGATGCGGATGTTGAATTTTTGAAAGTGCGGATGCGGATGCGGATGCGGATGTTGAATTTTTGAAAGTGCGGATGCGGATGCGGATGCGGATGTTGAATTTTCGAAAGTGCGGATGCGGATGCGGATGCGGATGTTGATTTTTGTGCGGATGTTCGGCATCCGCGCATGCGGATGCGGATGCGGATGCCATCACTAATATATATATATATATATATATATATATATTATATATATATATATATATATATATATATATATATATATATATATATATATATATATTATATATATAATAAATAATAATCTTTCTGGTTCCTCTCTTCTTCACGTTCTTTCTGGCATTTTGCAAAAAATGTCAACTCTAACTTTGCTTCTTCCTCTTTCCCTCCTTTAATATCTTCCGACGGCACAACTGCTGTTTTACCTTCTTCTAAAGCTGAACTCTTTGCTCAAACTTTTGCCTCTAATTCAACCTTAGACGATTCCGGAGCTATTCCTCCTCCTTCAACCCCCTCTAACTCAATTATGCCTAAAATTAGAATTTCTTCTAAAGATGTCATTTCTGCTCTCTCTGAGCTTAATACTAAGAAGGCGTACGGTCCCGATGGTATTCCTCCTGTGGTTCTCAAAACTTGTGCTTCCGAGCTTGCACCCGTGCCTCGGTAAACTATTTCGTCTTTGTCTCTCTACTTCAACCTTCCCTTCTTGCTGGAAACGTGCGCTCATTCAACCTGTGCCGAAGAAGGGGGACCCCTCTCAACCCTCCAACTACCGTCCTATTTCTTTGACCTCCGTTCTCTCTACAGTTTTCGAATCTATCCTTAACAGGAAGATTTGGAAGCATCTCAATTCTTCTAATCTTATCTCGGATCGCCAGTATGGCTTTCGTAAGAAACGCTCTACAGGTGATCTTCTTTCCCTTCTCTCTGAATCTTGGTCCTCCGCTATTCGGCATTTCGGTGAATCTTTTGCTGTGACGCTGGACATATCGAAAGCCTTTGATAGAGTCTGGCACAAAGCTTTGATTTCTAAACTTCCCTCTTTCGGATATCTATCCTTCTCTCTGTGATCTTCTCGCTAATTTCCTTTCCGGTCGTTCTATAGCAGCTGTTGTAGACGGCCACCGTTCATCCTTTAAATCTATTAACAGTGGTGTTCCTCAGGGTTCTGTACTATCACCAACACTTTTTCTACTTTTCATTAATGACTTTCTCTCTATCACCTCATCTCCTATCCACTCCTATGCTGATGACTCCACCCTTCATTATTCCTTCCATTTTGAAAAACGTCCCACCCAACAGCAGTTGATAGACTCGAGAAGGGTAGCCTTGGAGCAACTAACCTCTGATCTTTCTCGTATTTCAAATTGGGGCAGAGAAAACATGGTTGTTTTCAATGCCTCAAAAACTCAGTTCCTCCATCTCTCCACTCGACACAATCTTCCACACAACTATGATATCTTCTTCGAAAACACACAACTCAATGCCTTCATCTGTCCTTAATATTCTTGTTGTTTCTTTTTCTCGTGATCTTTCTTGGAAAGATCACATTACTTCTCTTTCTAAACAAGCTTCTAAGAGGTTGGGTGTTCTGAGGCGCCTTCAGAATTACTTCACGCCACCCCAGTTGCTTGCTCTGTATAGGGGTGTTGTTCGTCCCTGTATGGAGTATGCTTCGCACATCTGGGGTGGTTCCACACATACAGCTCTCTTAGAGAAGGTGGAGTCAAGGGCATTTCGTCTCATCAACTCTCCTGCTCTTACTTACTCTCTTCAATCTCTTTCTGCCCGTCGAATTGTTGCGTCACTCTCTCTTTACTATCGCTATTACAACGGACACTGCTCTTCTGAACTCTCTCGTTGCATACCTCCTCCATTGAGAAGAGCTCGTGCGACACGCCTTTCTACACATTCTCATCCTTTCTCTGTCCAACTCTCCGACCCCAGACTTAACCGCTATGCTCAGTCTTACATATACTCTACTGGTAAAGTCTGGAACACACTCCCTTCATCTGTTTTCCCAACTTCCTTTGACTTGCATACTTTCAAACGCCGTGTGTCTGGACACGTCGGCCACCATCGACCATGTTAATAGATCTTTCCCAACTCCGGTGGAATTTGGTAGGCCTCTGGCCTTTGGCCACCGGAGGAGACATAAATATATATATATATATATATATATATATATATATATATATATATATATATATATATATATATATATATATATATATATATATATATATATATATATATATATAATTTAAAGTACATGCAATTTCTTAAGCCACACTATATACATGTCATCTAATCTAATGTGCAAATCATCAACACTCCCATTGTATATCTTGACAAAGACAAATTGGTGGGTATATATGAATTTTCAGATCAACCTATGATTAAGACTAACAGGCAGTTTTTCTGTGGTGGGTGATATTTCACTGAATATTGCATGTATAATTAGGCTTGGTTTTATTTTTATCTTTGCATGATGAACTGATAACTAATGATAAGAAAGACCTAATCTTTCGTGCATGTATTAGTATTGATATTGTTATTATTTGTTTGGACTGGGGTAGTCTCGATAAGCCCTTGTGGCTTCTAACTGTCTCTATTTTCCAATGTTCCTATTACCGTGATACTCCAAAGAATTGTCAAAACAAAAGCAACGTCAACTGTACTATACCCAAAGGTGGCACAACATACACGGGCCTAGAACATGAGGGGTAGCCTGTAGATTATCACCTTTTTGACATAGAAACACGCAAAACCATGACATTTTTTCAAACGTATCTATATGAACAGTACCAATATATAATTTCTAATTTAAAAAATCTAAATGAATAGCAGGGTAAGCCATTATTTTCGACACATCTGGTTTAACTACAGTCTACACCTCGTAACTCACGATAAGAACACTTTTGGCCTAAAATTTTCAATTTTTTTAATCTAATTAAATAAATGTATCAAATACTCCAAAAAAAATTAAATATTACTGAAAAATATTAATAGAAATAACAAAAATATAATGTTAGGTGTTTCAAAGTTTACATGGTAAAGTTTATATAATAAACTTTGGGGGTATTTTTAAATATCAGGCAAAAATTCCCCGATTTAGTTCTCACACAGCCGCTAGGCGGAGATTAATCGCCATAAAATTTCAAATATCAAGAAAGGGTTTTATCAATGAAAATCCTAGACTTGCCGCAACTTATTATATGGTAAACTTTGCATAGTCTTTACTGAATCATCACAAAGAGTATTTCATACAGTATCAACAGTACATATACTTTAGGTTAATTCTAACAATTACTATACCAAGTATTAGCATTAATTAACTTAATTACTATAACAGTATATTAATTTAACAATTAATTGGCATTAATTAACTTAATTACAGTAATTAGTGTTAATTAATTTACCAATTAATTAGCATTAAGTACTTTTTTACTATAAAATTAATTATTATTTAATTAATTTAACAATTAAGTAGCATTAATTAACCTACTTGCTATAATTAGTATTAATTAATTTAAAAAATTTTAAATTCAATATTTAAATTCATAATGTAAAAAAGTAATGATTTTGAACAGAATTTCTACATTTGCATTCAAATTATATCTACGAAGTAGCAGAGTTGACAATATAAATCTGAAAAGGATCTAAAGATTTTTTTTTAACAATCATCAAAATTAATAAAAAATGGAAATTTTTAAATATATTTTAAAAAAGTGACGATTTTCATAAGATTCCACAATTACATGCATCTACTAGTAACATAGGAAAACTACATATTATATCTTTAAAGTGCCAGAGCTCAAAATATAGATCTAAGAAGCATCTAAAAAAAATTTCAATCATCAAAATTAAGAAAAAATTGGCAATTTTTGAATACATATTCTAAAAAAGCTACGATTTTGATAAAAAATTCCACAATTATATGCAATTACTAGTACCAATGAAAATCTAGATATTATACAGTCAAAGTGACAGAGCTCAAAATATAGATGTGAAGAAGCATCTTTAAAAAAAAAATTTCAATTTTCAAAATTAAGAAAAAATTGACAATTTTTAAATTCATACTTTAAAAGAGTGACGGTTTGATAAGAAATTCCACAATTAAATACAATTACTAGTACCATAATAAATCTATATTTTATATCGTAAAAGTGGCAGAGTTTACTAAATACACTTATGAGAAGCATCAAAAGATTTTTCTTTCAATCAACAAAATTATAAAAAAAATTGACAATTTTTAAATTCGCATTGCAACAGAGTAACGATTTAGAGAAGAAATTCCACAAGTACATTCAATAACTACTACCATAAGAAATCTATATTTTATATCGTCAAAGTGGCAGTGTTCACAGTATAGCTTTGAGAAGCATCAAAAGATTTTTTTTTTTTCCATTCAGCAGAATTAAGGAAGAAATTGACATTTTTGAAATACATATACTTAAAGAGTGATGATTTTGATAAAAAATTCCACAATTACATGCAGCAACTAGTACCATAGGAAATTTATATTTTATATCGTCACAATATAGCTATGAGAAGCATCAAAAAATTTTTATTTCAATCAACAAAATTTTTTTTAAAAATGACAATTTTTAAATTCATATTGTAAGAGAGTGACGATTTTGAGAAGAAATTCTACAATTACATGCATTACTAGTACCATAGGAAATCTATATTTTATATAATTATAGTGGCAGAGTTCATAATATAGCTATGAGAAGCTTCAAATATTGTTTTTTCAATCAACAAATTTATTTAAAAAAATTGACAAATTTTAAATTCATATTGTAAGAGAGAGTGACGATTTTGAGAAGAAATTCCACGATTACATACAATTACTAGTACCATAGGAAATCTATATTTTATATCGTCAAAGTGGCAGAGTTCATACTTTAGCTATGAGAAGCATCAAAATATTTTTCTTTCAATGAACAAAAATTAAAAATTTGACATTTTTTAAATTCATATTGTAAAAGAGTGACAATTTTGAGAAGAAATTCCGCAAATACATACAATTACTAGTAACATAGAAATATAGATTTTAAATCGTCAAAGTGGCAGAGTTCACCATATATATCTGAGAAGCATCTAAATATTATATTTTTTCTATCGGAAAAATTTAAAAAAATTGTCAATTTTAAAAATTGACATTTTTTAAAAAATTTTTCCTATAGATATTTTCCGATTGATATTTTAAAACGGTGACGATTTTGAAATAAAATTCCACAATTACACACAATTATTAGTAACATAGAAAATTTAAATTTTATATCTTCAAAGAGGCAGAGTTTACAATCTAGATATGCGAAGCATGAAAACATTTTTCTTTCAATCAACAAAATTATAAAAATTAATTTTTAAATTCATATTTTAAATGAATGACGATTTTGAGAAGAAATTTCACAATTACTTCCAATTATTAGTTCGATAAGAAATGTAGATATTATGTCGTCAAAATGACAGAGTTCACAATATAAATCTGTGTAGCATCTAAATATTTTCTCTATCATGAAAATTAAGAAATAATTGACCATTTTTAAATTCTTATTGTAAAAGAGTGATAATTTTGAGAAGAAATTCCATAATTATATACAATTACTAGTAACATAATAAATCAAGATTTTATATCATCAAAGTGGCAGAGTTCACAATATAGATATGAGAAGTATTAAAACATTTTCTGTTTTAATGTACAAAATTTAAAAACAATTGACAATTTTTAAATTCTTATTTTAAAAGAGTGACGATTTTAAAATAAAATTAAACAGTTACATGTAATTATTTACATGTAATGAATTTAGATTTTATATCGTAAAAATGGCAGAGTTCACAATATAAGTCTGAGGAGCATCTAAAAAAAAATTTGAATCATCAAAATTAAAAAAAAATGTAAATTTTTAAATTCTTATTGTACAAGTGATGATTTCAAGAACAAATCCCTCATTTATATATAATTATTTGTATCATTATAAATCTAAATATTGCATCGTGAAGGTGACATAATTCACTGTATAGAACTTAATAGAATCAAAACAATTAAGGAAAAACATTTAAATTTCGAAATTTAGTCTGTACATAAATGACGTTTTCAAAAGGAAATTCAGAAATTACATGCTATTACTTGTCCCAGAGTCAGAAATTTCATAATGTACGAGTACATCTTAAAAAAAAAAAAATTAAGAAAAAAAGTAGCAATTTTGAAATTCAGTTTGTACAAGAACGAAGACTTCGAGAAGAAATTGGACTATTACCACAATCTAAATAAAGAGTCTACGCAAACGTGCATATTTCATTTATAAAACACTTTCGTTACGTTCATTGAAGTGTCTACTTGCTGCGGATTTTTCTGGAACTAAAATGGTCTATGAAAATGAAACCTAGGACCCCCTATATTAGATTCTTTCCGAGTTATGTTTCAAATACGGGCATTATTTTTACATAAAAATTATTTTTTTTTTCACTAAATTCATTCGCTTATTCTAGATTTAATTATTTTTATTAATTATATTAAGATTTAATAATGATTAGAGTGTAAAAACAGTTCAAAATGCTAGCCAGTGCCAAAGCTGTCCCATTCAATCAGGAAAATGTTAAAAATAATCATTAAATGACTATTTTTTTCTTACTAAAATATCTTAATACATTTATTTGTGACTTGAACATCAATAATTGTATTGTATTTACTAAATTTATGATAATATCCTCAAATTAGAAGACAATTTTGATATTGCCTAGACCTAATTCTCTTACTTATGCGCCCCTTAGACATATTAGACAGATGAAATAGTAATTTTTTATTTTAGGAAAATATAGTTCCATGTGTTCCTTGTCATTATCAGTTTAAAAATTTTACTATTTCAGCTGCCATAAATTTCAAAATCATCTTTGAAATTTGATTGTAAAATGTCTGTTTCTAAGAGAGTCTAATTACTTGTTAAAATATTACCCCATTATACTATATATATATATATATATATATATATATATATATATATATATATATATATATATATATATATATATATATATATATATATATATATATATATATATATATATATACTGAAGTTTGTGCATAGGTATGAGTACAGAATAAGATAATGGTTTGAGCACTTTACATAAATAAAGATCTTGATATTTAGAGTTATTTATTCTACATAGCAAGTTAATTAATATTTTTTTATTTTAAATATCAATTAGTCAATAAGGACAGTAAGTGGCTACATGGCCTATCAATGACTTTCTAAATTCCAGCTCATTGCTCTAGACATTTGAGTGGTTATGAATTACTTTCTGTGCATATTGATAATTATTAATATTAATGTCAATATTGATATCATCATTGATCTTCATACATACATATACCAAAAAAAAAAGGCTGGCCTTGATGTGTAATAATAAAGTAATTTATTAATAGTGAAAACTAAAAATTCCAATGTTTACCTACTTTTATTAAAGTTTTTGATAATTGTTTAGTTCATGTTAGGAAATGATTTTTTTAAAACTATAACAGCTGTGAATTCAAATTAAACACATATCAATTAAAAAGGTCCTAATAAAGCCTAGTAGACCTCCAAAAAATAAATATGGTAATTATTTGATCTTGTACAATCTTTCTTTTGTTTTTACTATATTGAAAATAATAAGGACAAAATATGCTAATATGCAAGTAATATAAATACATAATAAAAATGTTACCATATTTGTCCTTCAGCTGTTTATTTTCTGAAATGGACAGTAATACAAGATTGTCAGTATATAAAAAAGAATGGAAGTAGGCAATGCGATGATATATATATATATATATATATATATATATATATATATATATATATATATATATATATATATATATATATATATATATATATATATATATATATATATATATATATATATATATGAGCATGTTGATTGTTTAAGCTATTATCATTTTTTTTACGTGCTGAAAGAGCAACATATGCTAGGTTAGGCCTCTTAGATGGAATGTAGGCATAATTTTTATAGGTTAGGCCTCATTGCTGGCAATAGGCATACTTTTTACAATTTAACTCAAGGTTAGGTTAAGAACTAATTTGTTGTATTTTAAAACATTTTAAGATATAATATACTAGTTCAGCTATAGTTATCTATCAATTTTCTATTTTATTTTTCAAATATAGAAAATGGAAATGTAGTACGTTGTTAAATACAGATTTGAAAATAGAAATAAAGAACAGTTAAAGGACAGTCAATTTCGTATTCACAACAAAAAATTTTATTAAATTTTTTCCTTATGTTTTTATGACTTTTTTGTAAAGTAAAAGTGTTTTTAGAATGCATTTCTCATATTTTGACTTTATTATTTCCAATATACTGAAAATACAGAGATTGTGCTGGATCAAATTATTACCATAAATAAATAAAACAAAATATGACCAACAATATTGATGAAGAATTTTTTTTGTATTGCCCTACCATTAACAGGTCAAGGTACATTGGACAATACCTTCCCTAAATATACATTTGTATGCCATGCATTTATGTCTACTTGATTTTTGTTTCTCATTATGACCTTAATTGATCTGCATTCAATTTGTGTTCACAGATGTTATAGTTTAAAAATATTCATTTCCTACCATGAACTAAGCAATTACATTCTTTTAATTATTTAGAAAATTCCAGTAAATATTTCTTGAAATGAATGAAATTCCACAGTTTTCTGTGTCCTTGTGAGTTTCATATTCCTGTCAATTTGTTCTATATAATCTGTCCCAAATTGCTGGAAGAAGGACAAAAGTAAATAGAAATATTTGGCATTGAAAATGACTTATTGATGGCAATTTATCAATTTAGATATCACTTAATATTGATTTATCAAGATTTTGTTTAAAAATTTTTTAAAAGGGTTATTACTGGATTACATGCATGACAGAGGAACATATTGTCAAACATGCAGCGTTCAAATTATATTACCCAACTTGCACAATTTTTTTTTTTGTTTTTACATCATCATCACCACCACTCACTGGCCAAGCCTTATTCAAGGAGGGGGTGACAATGACCTAAGCATTCAATGGCAAATAGCCATACCCATTGTATGTCAGTAATTCATATTTATTGGCATTTAAATGTTTATCACCTATATTTTAAACTTTCAAAATTTAGAAATTATTTCCTGTGAATATATCTTGATATAAATGAAATTCCAGTTTGCAGTACCCTACTACACTTAAACAGTATATATATATATATATATATATATATATATATATATATATATATATATATATATATATATATATATATATATATATATATATATATATATATATATATATATATATATATATATATATATATATATATATATATATATATTAGGGATGGAGTGATACCAAAAATTTTTGCCGATACCGATACCGATACCTAAAAATTACCAGATACCGATACCGATACCGGTATATGAAAATATGCCGATACTATACCGATACCGATACTTTACTCTTATCCAAAAATTTGCTGATACCGATATGAAAAGGTCGATACCGATAATATCGGAAAATATGCCGATACTTGCCGATACCGATACCGATACTTCACTCCATCCCTAAATATATATATATATATATATTATTAAAAAATATGAGTTCTTGTAGGTTTCACTTTCCTTGTCATTGAAAAGAACAAAAATAAATGTAAGCAATATTTTTATGGTATCATGAAAGGATTTAACATTGAAAAAGGTGGTGCTACCAGAAATATATCAATTTATCAATATGTGTTTAAAAAAAATTATTAGCAAATTTAATATTACTAGAGTACACATATGACATAGGAGTATTTTTCTAAAGGGTTTGGACCTATGCCCCTTGCACTCCCTGACATGTGAATGGTGGTGAAATATATTTTATAATCAAAATATCATATTTTTTTGAATTTTGATAATTGAAATAAGAAATGTTCAAGTTGTCTACTACACAAATTTTTTCATAAAACAGTGTAAAAAGTACATTAAAAAGGAAATGTGATACCTATAATGACCAAAATATTTTCTTTTAGACACTAACTTGATTTATTTTTTTTTTTTTTAAATAAATATTGAGTGATGTCAATGTTTATATAGATTAATTAGTAAAATAAAATAATTTAGCTAAGTTTTATATCTGATATATATATATATATATATATATATATATATATATATATATATATATATATATATATATATATATATATATATATATATATATATATATATATATATATATATATATATATATATATATATATATATATTATTGTTAGAATGTTGCTTAGTCTTATTTAACAAGGTTAACAACTTGATGTTATTGGAAAATTTAGAAAACCTTTTTGTTCCCCTATCAAAATTTTTATTATAGATTAGGAGTAGAAGTAAATTCTGCACAGAACCTGACATCACCACTTTTCACCATCTCCATTGATAAATTGCCATGCATTAAAATTTATATATATATATATATATATATATATATATATATATATATATATATATATATATATATATATATATATATATATATATATATATATATATATATATATATATATATATATATATATATATATATATTATATTTTAATTTTTTTAATTTAAATTTTTTGAGAGATTCAAAGAAAGGTAAAATTTTAGTTTTTTTTTTTTATTTGCTAATATTTAAAAGATTTTTGATAGTATTATAAAAATTTGTAACAATACCTTTGAAGTTATCACTTAAATATGATTCTGAACATAAACAACAATTAATTATACACAACATTTATAAACTTCAATATTGTTTACAATGATAAAGAAGTAAAAAGTCAAGCCTTACACTATGTGTTTGACTGTTAATTGAAAACTGCACATAAATTTGAACTAATTACCTACAAAAGTACAGTAAAATTTTTGAGAAAGTACAGTGCATGATACAATAATGAATTGTGGTATTGAAATAAGAAATATGAAATGAGATTGAAGTAAACAGGTATACTTTCTTTTAAAAGGAATTTTCTTAGAAGAGAAATTATTCGTTGTAAAACTTGTGCATCACTAAACTATATTTAGATTTGAAGTTCTGACTCAGCTGCCATATATATTATTTTTCTTTTTTACCAGACTCTTTATGTTTAAGAATTACAAAAAGAGATGCTGTATCCCCTTAGAGCAGCATAAAACTATTTTAAGTTCATTAGGACCGATAACCCCATTTATTGAAGAAAAATTTAATTTGAGCAAGAATAATTTTGAAAGTTATGAAGGACTTAAAGATCAGAGACTGTTCCTGTGATAATTTATATTATAATCAAAGTAAGTAAGTAAGTATATATATATATATATATATATATATATATATATATATATATATATATATATATATTATATATATATATATATATATATATATATATATATATATATATATATATATATATATATATATATATATATATATATATATATATATATATATATATATATATATATATATATATATATATATATATATATATATATATATATATATATAGGTTATTTTTTTTAAAATTTTATAAATTTTATATAAAACATTTTTTAAATTCTTTTTTTTTTATTAATTATTATTATTATTATTTTATTATTATTTCTAATTTCAAATCTTTTTTCTCAGAACTATTAATATTATTATTTTTATTATTATTATTATTATTATTAGTTCTAATTTCAAATCTTTTTTTTCAAACTGATTTTACTTTGTGCAATTTTTATAGATTCCATGCCGTTAAACAATATTATTGTAACTTAATTAAAGGAAATAGGGTAGTGTAAGTTAAAAAAGAAAATATAAATATTAACATTTATACCTATTTAAATATAGAAAATATTTTAAAATTATTTTTATAATACACTTCTAATATAAAATTTTCACTTTGAATGTAGAAGTATAATATTGTCATCCTTTTTTGAATTTACAAATTTTGTCATTAATTTAAGAATGTAATAGTATTAAACAAAAATATTTAGGTTTGATTTTTAATGAATGTTTTTCTTTGATTCGCAGAGAAACAGATCTCCATTTCATGGAGAACTTCGTACAGATAGTTATGGATGGAATTATCTGACTGATATGGTATGTTGTGTACAAGAATTGAAAATTTACAGAGACATAGAAGGACAGCTTGAAGTAACAGCACACTTTAAATTTAAAGATGGTATGGATTCAAAATGTGTCAAAATGCTTCATCAAGAATTAATTGCAAATTTTAAAGCTGAGGTCTGCCTATACTCGCCGATTATGTCAAGATCCAATTGAGAACTGTTTTGGTAACTTTAGAGGTGCCTGTGGATTTAATGATAATCAAACGTGTTCAATGTTTGAAAGCAGTGTTCCAGAGAGCTGCAGTTTCATCACTCTTGAATATGTCAAGATTTAAAAATTGTTAGAATGATGATACTTATAACATCTTGTTGCAAGGACCAATTTCATGTGACAGTATTTCTAAAGTCTTGGAAGCTGACTTAGTAAGTAACCTCAAGAAAATTAGGTTTGCTAAATTAGTCTTATTTCCTTCCTTGACCGATATAAGAATCGATGAATTGAATGGAATGAGATACTTGTGTGGCTTTCTTGCAGTTAAAGTAATTAAATTCCATTTAGGTCGCCATTGTTCAAAATGTAATCTGACCTCTTTAATTAATACCGAAGGCATGAATAATACATTTATGATGCTTAAACAATTCGATCATTTACAGAATAATGAGGGCTTATAAATTGTTGTGATAATTTTATTTGCTTTTTTGGTTGTGAAAAAATATTTTGCAGAGAATTTAGTAAAATGTATTTTAGAGAAAACTTTGTTCAGTATATCTCTAATAAGATTATGTGTGGAATGAAATATACATTTTGCTCCTCAGAAGTAAAGCTATTTACTGTGAAAAAATTTATTAATCTTCGAATATACTAAATTTGACAATAACTCTAATCATTCTAAAAATAAAAAAATCATTTAGTAAGCTAAAAAAACTAAAACATTTGTAAATACTGTATACCTCAAATATAATCCTTTGTTATATATATATATATATATATATATATATATATATATATATATATATATATATATATATATATATATATATATATATATATATATATATATATATATATATATATATATATATATATATATATAATAGTGAAGCATTCATTTTATTTTATTTTTTTACTTTCATACATGTAATTTGGAATTATTTTTGAATAACAATTATTGTTTTATTGAAACCTACTTAATGTTAATTTTCACTTACTATATTTTGCTATTTTGAAGTTTTAGTGTCCTCATTATTTCAATTGATTTGTATTATAATTGTTATTCTCACATTATTATTATTATTATTATTATTATTATTATTATTATTATTATTATTAATATTATTATTATTACTATTATTTTTATTAATATTATTGATAATAAAATTTATGTAGATTTTGGTAAAACTTTTAATAGCCTATATTAATATCAATGTCTCAATAAAGAAAATTAAACTTGTAAATTGTCTAATTAATTAATTATCTTACATTCTTGTTCAAAATAGTTCCTGTATAGATAATAAAATATGAGATTTGTTTCCTTTGTTAAATATAGGTTTGCATTGTTGGAGAGAGCCATAATTTCAGAGATTTGTCTGGGCTGTCGGTCCAGTGTCAGTTCGGCCACTGGATGATGGTGGATTTAAGGGAAGTTAAGTTATTTGTGTATGTACGCATTTTATTAAGAAAGTGAAGGGGGGATAGTGAGTAAAAAATATGGCAGTAATGTAGTTTTTTTTTTTCTATAGACAGGTATATTGAGCAGGGAAAGATGCAATGGGTGTTAGGAGTCGGTGTTCTGTAGAATTGGAGTAACAAGCACATGAAGATTGTCTCCCATCAGCTAGTATTGTATGGAGACTGCTGGCGGTTGCGTTTAACTCCAAGTGTTGAACTTATCTAGTTCTTCATAATTAGATAAAGATATTTCTGGAAATCATGTTATGCAGCTTAGTTGAAGAGATAACATAGGTATTGTTTGAAGATTACCATGACATGTGCCTTAAAAAAAGTTTTAATATTTGACTAATTTTTATGAAATTTGCAGGGTCTACGTAATTCAACAATCTAAGAAATAGTCGATTTTTGAAATTTTTTCTGTATCTTTATTGGTTTGTCTGTTTCCCAGAAAATCAACCTTGAATAAAGTGAATAGAGAGAAAAATCCATTGGTTCAAATGATCTGAAAATTGAACTGTATATTCACAGTTCCAATAGCTAGAAAAGATAGCAACAGATTTTTGATATCTGCTTTAGGGAAAAAAAGTTATATGCCCTTGAATGTCCGACTTTTTTTGAAAATTTATCTTTCCGGACAAAAAAAAAACAACAAAAAAACAAACAAACTTGCAGCTTTTAATTTTTGGCGGATGTTTAAAGGTACAAACATTGTATAAGGACAACTTTTTCTGAAATAATTTACACAGCACTATTTGTTTAAATTTGAAATTATAGCCTCTCAAATTTTGAAATTTTGAGAGGCTATATCAAGAAAAGAGTTAGCAGGCAGGAGCTAGATAAAGAAAGGGGTAGCACGAGTTTAAATCTAGCACTGAAAGCTTTTAAGTCTTGAGTTTATATATATATATATATATATATATATATATATATATATATATATATATATATATATATATATATATATATATATATATATATATATATATATATATATATATATATATATATATATATATATATATATATATATATATATATATATATATATATGACGAGTTATCCTTTTAAATTCGTTCTCTTCCCGTTTTCTTAGTTTTCGTAGTATTTTTTACAACCCTGCCAGACGTAAGAGAAATACTATGATGAAAGACTTTTTTCAGCGTTTGTGCTATTACTTACATTTACAAATACCCTATGGA
>SEYY01024123.1:40000-41977 GCA_009176605.1 Armadillidium nasatum | reverse complement strand
TTTTTTTTGAACTCTTTACTTTATTTTCACTTCTAACACCTCCTCCTTGAATTGGACTTTGCCCGTGAGTGGTGATAATGTGTAAAAAAAAAACATGTATGCGTGTGTGTGTGCGTGTGTGTCCATGTGTATACTACTATATTTTGTGAAGAGTTAAATTTCTAATTTAACTCATTTCATCTTTAAATCTAAAGAATTTTCAATAACCTTTTTATGAAATAGAAAACATTTATCATATTCAGCGGCAGATATCGAAGAAATCTCGATTGTTAAAGCGCGAGAGAAGTCTGCCAATAGAATTTTAAAAAGCGCTCGATTTCGATCTGTATAAAGAAGGCGCTTTTTCGATTTACTGACTGCGCTTTCGTTTTTTAAAGAAAAAAATCTTTGACGTAAGCAGAAAAAAAAAAAAATATTTGGGAAAATTAATTTTCACTTTCCTTCCGATTTCACTTCTAACATGACAGGCGCAGATTTATCATTTCCTTCATTTCGTTTGAATCTTCTTTTTCATTTCTCTTTTATTTCTTTTTTTTTATAAGTTCTTTTTCTTTTATTTAATTTAATTCTTTCTTCGTTTTCTTGCCATTTTCTTTCTTTCCTTTTCTTTTTCAGTCCGTGTTCATCAATATATATATATATATATATATATAGATTATATATTTATTATTTTTATAAGATATATATGTAGATAAAATTTTATATGTATAATAGGATATATATATATACTATATATTGACTAGTATATATATATAGTATATATATATATATATATAATATATATATATATAATATATATATATATATTATATATATATATATATATATATATATATATATATATAAATATAATATATATATATATTTAATATAAAAATTTTTTTTTTTTTTTTTTTTTTTTTTTTTTTTTTTTTTTTTTTTTTTTTTTATTTATTTATATTTTTAAACAGATTCAATTTTTTTCAATTAGTTTTCATTTAATATTATACTTAGACACTAATTAGTATCATTTTATTATTAAAAACATTAAACATTGAGAAAACAAATATTGCCTCACTAATTATATTTTTAAATATTACACACGCACACACAAATTTACTATATATATATATAATATATATATATATATATTATTATATTATATATATATATATATATATAATATATATATATATATATATATATATATATATATATATATATATATTATATATATATATATATATATACGAGAGTGAGCTGAAAAGTAACTTCTGTTCTGCTGTAAAATCTCCTACACTGCAGATAAGGTAATGAAAAAATGACTGAAAGATGGTCAAATGTTTATTCACTGAACATGTAATATTATTTTTCTACATATTATTCAAAATCAATACATTTCTTCAAACGTTGAACCCAATTCTCGAAACCGGTTGAAAAAAAATTTTTTTTTTCGTTTTCCGGAAATAGTATGCAACCTCTTTCTCCCTTCCCCTCATCATCTGAAGCAAATCTCACTCCCTGTACATTTTCCTTCAGTTTTGGATATATAATATATATATATATATATATATATATATATATAGTATATATATATATATATATATATATATATATTATATATATATATATATATATATATATATATATATATATATATATATATATATATATATATATATATATATATATATATGCGGCTCCGTAGCTCAGTTGATCGAGCACTCGTGATAGCAAGCGAGAGGTCCAGGGTTCGAGGCCTGGCCGGAGCGGGAAATGTGAGCAGTTTCTCCTTGCGCTTAGCTCCGAATGACTCAGTCGTTAAACGAGTACATCAGTGGAGTGCTCTTGCCACTGATGGGAATAATCTCCGGCATCCGCGATAGGCCTGGCCCAGCCAGCGGTATCCGCCTTGGGCCCGTAGAAACCCAAGGATCTTCCTCGAAAGATCCCACTGACAGGACGAAAGTCCTTCCTGGGGGAAGATGATTATTTGAT
>SEYY01024123.1:32500-35000 GCA_009176605.1 Armadillidium nasatum | reverse complement strand
ATATATATATATATATATATATGCAAAAGGGATAGATAAGTATTCAGGTCATAGTCATAAATTTCTTATACACGATTTTTTGGTGATAAGTCACATGATTGTGACGTCACAAACTGAAGAAACGAATTGTTCTGTCTTTAATAATATATGGAAAGGATTTATCGCTTTGTTACACATATTTTATAATAATAATAATAATAATAATAATAATAATAATAATAATAATAATAATAATAATAATAATAATAATAATAATAATAATAATAATAATAATAATAATAATAATAATAATAATAATAATAATAATAATAATATTCTTATTATTAAGGATGATAATAATAATATATAATAATAATAATAATAATAATAATAATAATAATAATAATAATAATAATAATAATTTTATGAATAATAATGATGATAGTAAAAAAAAAGAATAGTAATAATAATTATAAGAAATATAATCATAATTATAGAAAAATTTAATATTTCGTTATAATATTTTAGTATTTTTTTTTTAAATAGTAAATTAAAAAAAAAATCAATAAATTTATTTTTCGTGAAGCAGCACATCTTTCGATGCAAAGAACTTTTGGCAATTAATGGAAAATTAAATATTAAAAGAAAAAAAGAATTAAGTTAGAAGTAACTTCTGGTCAATAATGAATGATTATTTCGTCGCAGTCGAGTCAAATGGAGAATAGTTCTTCGCATGGTTCTAAAGGCTGGGAACCTTTTCAACCAGTTTTTTTCCCATGTACGATTGCTGAAATTTTAAATTTCTGCAATCGACACCACCCTGCATCATGCGGGATATGGTGCATTGTATAAAATATATAAAAAAATAAAACTAATAATAATAATAATAATAATAATAATAATAATAATAATAATAATAATAATAATAATAGAATAATAATAATAAAAATAATAATTTTATTAAAATAAACTATCATATATATATATATATATTTTTTTTTTTTTTTTTTTTTTTTATGTCTCCTCCGGTGGGCAAAGGCCAGAGGCCTACCAAATTCCACCGGAGTTGGGAAAGGTCTATATCATGGTCGATGGTGGCCGACGTGTCCAGACACACGGCGTTTGAAAGTATGCAAGTCAAAGGAAGTTGGGAAAACAGATGAAAGTGTGTTCCAGACTTTACCAGTAGATAATGTAAGACTGAGCATAGCGGTTAAGTCTGGGGTCGGAGAGTTGGACAGAGAAAGGATGAGAATGTGTAGAAAGGCGTGTCGCACGAGCTCTTCTCAATGGAGGAATGCAACGAGAGAGTTCAGAAGAGCAGTGTCTGTTGTAATAGCGATAGTAAAGAGAGAGTGACGCAACAATTCGACGGGCAGAAAGAGATTGAAGAGAGTTAGTAAGAGCAGGAGAGTTGATGAGACGAAATGCCCAGACTCCACCTTCTCTAAGAGAGCTGTATGTGTGAACCACCCCAGATGTGCGAAGCATACTCCATACAGGACGAACAACCCCTATACAGAGCAAGCAACTGGGGTGGCGTGAAGTAATTCTGAAGGCGCCTCAGAACACCCAACCTCTTAGAAGCTTGTTTAGAAAGAGAAGTATATATATATATATATATATATATATATATATATATATATATATATATATATATATATATATATATATATATATATATATATATATATATATATATATATATATATATATATATATATAAGCAGAGTGAGAAAGAGTGATTGTTCAGCGTAGGTAGTTCCAATTTATTTAAGCATAAAACTTTTAGTTTCTTAATTCTTTGTAATTTAAGAATGATTTTCTTCAGACGTCTCGGCACAAATGTCAAACTAAGAAGTCTATAAAACTTTTTATTCCTCAGAAAAATAAAGTCAAACATAACTCCAATAAGAAGAGCTCAACAAAACTTGGAGAAAAAAAACAAAAAAAAAACTTTGATCGTCATAAAAATAAATAAATAAATAAATAAAAAAAAAAACATCAAAATCTTGAATTGTCTTGACAAATGATCTGTGCAACTCGAAAGCACGAGAAAGAGATTTAGAGAATCCGAAATCGGAAGCAAAATCACGGATGTAAAGACTTGAGACAATCACACACGAGGAAGTAAAAGACTTAACGACAAATAAAGTGTAAATAAACTTTGTTTCAACAATTTGTTACCCTGATACTCAAAAGGAAACTCTCTTTTCTTAACACTTATGCAAAATTTAGAGTTGAAGCAAAGCTAGTTTGAGTGTTTGAGCAAATATTGAATGAGGAATACTGAAGTTACACTCTTTTATCTTTCTCTATTTTCATCCAGTCGATATATATATATATATATATATATATATATATATAGATATATATATATATATATATATATATATATATATATATATATATATATATATATATATATATATATATATATATATATATATATATATATATATATATATATATATATATATATATATATATATATATATATATATATATATATATATATATA
>SEYY01024123.1:22500-27500 GCA_009176605.1 Armadillidium nasatum | reverse complement strand
GTTGTCTCATCACAACCTTATCTCTAATTGGATTTTCGATTATTTACTCCTAAGGTCAATTTCTTCACCTATTTTAATGGCTTTCGCTTAGGAGTAATTTAAGGACTTTATTATTTGTTGCTTATCTATCTATCTATTATTTGTTGCTTATTTATCTATTCTTCTTCTTTGGTTATTTTTTTTTTTGAAAATTTATTTACTAATTTTGATATTTTCTTTTTTTCTTCACAGCTCTCTGACACGAATGTTTAACTACCTAACTCTTATTTTTCTTTATTCATTTACTTTCTCTTCACTAATTACTACAATCATTCATTCTTTTAATTTATTTACATTTTATTTATTTTTTATTTATTTAATTATTCAATTATTTATTAATTTCAGAAATTCCATGCATTTTGCGAAGTTCTAATTTAAAATTTAGATAATTTTATAGATTTTTTAAAAAATCTATAAATAGATATTTTATAAAATAACGCAATCCAAATCCTTTAATTCCACGTAAAATTTCAAGGAATTAAAAAACCTTCAAAATTTTTAATAAGGCATTCTATTAATAAAATAACTCATTACAAATCTCTTAATTCCAAGTAAAATTTCAAGGAATTTAAACTACCTTCAAAATTTTTAATAATGCATTCCGTTTATAAAATAACGCATTCCAAATCCTTCAATTCAATGTAACATTTCTATGGTAACATTTCAAAAAAATAAATTTAAACCGTAAATAACTCATTCCAAATGTAAAATAACAAATTTCCTTTAATTCCATGTAAAATTTCAAGAAATTTAAAAAACCTTTCTATCAAGAAAGTAAATTCCAAACTTCGTCTCATAGCAATACAATCTTTATGAGTTTGTTACGTGTTATTTAACGTATAAAATAACTCATTCCATTTAAGAGTAACTTCCATTTTAAGCGAATACTATATTAATACACCCTATTACAAGGTTAAATATATAACGCATTCCATAATAGCCTAAAATTTAAGTAACCATTAAATGACTTGTTATTTTATGCGTTAAATAACACATGGTTGAAGAATGACAAAATAAACGCGTAAGAGAAAATAACACTATTTATAATAGTGTATACATTTAATTCAAACAAAAGTACTTTAAAACTATTATTAAAAAGAAAAGGAAACAATTTTTCGGAGCAAACACCTCTTCTTCAATCAGTCAAAAAATATATCGCTGAAAAATAGAAAATAAATTGGAAAACATATATATATATATATATATATATATATATATATATATATATATATATATATATATATATATATATATATATATATATATATATATATATATATATATATATATATATATATATATATATATATATATATATATATATATATATATATATATATATATATATATATATATATATATATATATATATATATATATATATATATATATATATATATATATATATATATATATATATATATATATATATATATATATATATTCAATGTTTTGTAGCTTTATTTAATTAAAAACAAGAATTAGGGTATCGATAATCTATGCAAAATCGATGCTTTTATTTAGTAATCTCGTATTAAAAATTGAAGGAGTTAAGATAAAATGCATTAAAAATTGAATTTATTGGCAAGTACATAAACAAAGCCATTATTAATTAATTTCGCTAATGGAATATACATATATATATATATATATATATATATATATATATATATATATATATATATATATATATATATATATATATATATAATATATATATATATATATATATATATATATATATATATATATATATATATATATATATATATATATATATATATATGTATATATATATATTTCACTATTCACCCTTTTTATTTTCTTGGGGACGTTACCCGCCACAATTTTCTCATACACACACACATACACGCGCGCGCGCGCACGAGCCCACCCTACCTCTTCACCATCCTACATCTCACTCTGTCCTCCACAACTCTCCTAGCCTCAAATAAACTCAGATCCCCCACCCCACCACCCTCCCTACGGAAAAAACTCTCCCTCACCCAATCTATACTTCTCCACCTTGACCTTCCGCTCCCTCTTCTACCTTCAATCGGAACTAAATACTCTATCCACCATCCTGTCCTCATTCATTCTCGACATATTCCCAAACCACCTAATTGCACTTTCTTCCACTCAATCCACCATTCCCTTCTTCAATCCACAAGTCTTCCTTTTCTTTCGTCTTTTATCCATCTACCTTTCTCAAACCAAATATATATATATATATATATATATATATATATATATATATATATATATATATATATATATATATATATATATATATATATATATATATATATATATATATATAAATGGAAGACGATGCTAGTCCCACTAAAAGGGTGAAAACCCTACCTAGGGACTTAAATTAAATTCAAAGGCTGTCATTGAATATATATATATATATAATATATATATATATATATATATATATATATATATATATATATATATATATATATATATATATATATATATATATATATATATATATATATATATATATATATATATATATATTCTTGGAGAGGGACTTTTGAGAGTAGATGGGTAAAAATGCTGGTCCCACTGACAAGGTGAAATCCTTTTCAAATAAGTATATAGGTATATATATATATATATATATATATATATATATATATATATATATATATATATATATATATATATATATATATATATATATATATATATATATATATATATATATATATATATATATATATATATATATATATATATATATATATATATATATATATATATATATATATTATATATATATATATATATATATATTTATATATATATATATATATATATATATATATATATATATATATATATATATATATATATAATATATATATATATATATATATATATATATATATATATATATATATATATATATATTTAAAATGTCATCATGCTAGCGCAAATTAGTGGTTACAAATTTTGGTGGTAGATGCTGGTAAATTTTAAATTTATAGCAAAACATTTATGAGAAAAAAGATTTTAAAAAAATATTATATAGTTATTTCACCAATCTTTACATCAAGGCTAAGAAAATTTTAATATAACTCATCTTAATGGGAGTATTTATATCACTAAAAACTGTAAGAATTTAGCATAGTTTTAAAAAGAATTTTTTTCTTCTATTTTTATAAATTCCATTTTTTTTATTTTTTTTATTTATTTTTTTTTTTTTTTTTTTTTTTTTTTTTTTTGTAATATTGAAGTAGTGAAAATTAATATGAAAACTATCAAGAGTTAAAACGTTTGAAAACTTTTGTTGCTTCTCCTCTTTTAAACTTTTGGTCAAAATAATTTTGTTTTCGACAAAGTTTAAACCTATAATTATAAGGAAAACTTTGGGTTTCATTAAGCAATTAATTTGTTTTGAAGCTTATTCGTTATAAAAAGTAAATCAAGTTTTTAAAAATATTTTCTAATGTTTAATAATTTTAACATTTTTTTATTCATTTATAAAGTTATTCTAAAGTTATTCTATCATCTGAACCATTCGTCTCTCTTCTCAATTTTGCTCTTTTCTTCTAATTTTTCGTTTTCATTCTATTTTTAATACATTCAAGCTTTTCGAAACCCGATATATATATATATATATATATATATATATATATATATATATATATATATATATATATATATATATATATATATATATATATATATATATATATATATATATATATATATATATATATATATATATTTATATTTAGTCTCGGAAAAAACATGATCTTTAAGAGCACTCTTGGAGGGGGACTTTTGAGGGTAGATGGGGACAGATGATGGTCCCACTGAGGGGGTAAAATACCTTTCTAAGAGAGGATAAAGAGAGTATACCCCCAATATGTATAAGGTTCACAAAAACAAACCTATTTCAACTCTCTCTCTCTCTCTCTCTCTCTATATATATATATATATATATATATATATATATATATATATATATATATATATATATATATATATATATATATAATATATATATATATATATATATATATATATATATATATATATATATATATATATATATATATATATATATATATATATATATATATATATATATATATATATATATATATATATATATATATATATATATATATATATATATATATATATATATATATATATATATATATATATATATATATATATATATATATATATATATATATATATAAAGTATTTTTAAGTGAGCAATAAGTAGTGGTAGAAAAATTTTGGTGGTAGATGCTAGTAGATTTTAAATTTATCTCAAACTTTTATGAAGAGAAGGTGAAAATGTATTGTATTGATGATTCGCTGCTCTTTACGTCCAGGCTAAGAAAATCTTCCTATTATAGCTTGTGTTAAGGAGTGATTCTACATCACTAAACACTATATATATATATATATATATATATATATATATATATATATATATATATATATATATATATATATATATATATATATATATATATATATATATATAATATATATAAAAATTTAGCAAAAAGCTTTCAACTTCATATTTTTTTTCAGAATATCGTAACAGTGAAAATTAATTTTAAAAATATCAAACTTATAAACTCTTTTTTTTTTTTATCAAAGAGATCTCTTAAAGATTATGCTTCTAGTAATAATAATTTTCAAAGCTATTTCTTGAGTTTTACACTCCCAACTAAGATTTCCACCCTGTAGAGTAATTGGACTTACATCTTTTTCATAGAGTCCCTTGGATCTTTCTCCAAGAATTCCCTAGAAGATCCCATTTCCCACCAAAGACTCATCCCTCATGATTCACCTCCAATTCTGTCGATATATCCATGGCTACACATACACACACCACACACACACACACACTATATATATATATATATATATATATATATATATATATATATATATATATATATATATATATATATATA
>SEYY01024123.1:7500-10000 GCA_009176605.1 Armadillidium nasatum | reverse complement strand
AATAATGATTTCATCGAGTCTAGTCAGATGAAGATTAGTTCTTTGCATGGTTCTAAGGACTGGGAACCCTTTGCAATCAGGTTTTATCATGTACGATTGCATGAATGGCAAATTTCTGCAATGACACACCCTGCATCATGCGGGATAGTGATTGTATAAATAAAATATATATTTATATAATATATAATTATATAATATATATATATATATATATATATATATATATATATATATAATATATATATATATATTTATATATATATATATCACCCTATGCTAGTCCTATTTCCTTCCTTTTTTTTTTTTTTTTTTTTTTTTTTTTTTCTGTCTGAATATTGGAGTAGGATCATAAATCTTTAAAATTTTTCCCTTATTAACACTAAAGTTTAGAAAGTGAGGCTCGAGGTATAATTTCCAGGGATTAATGGTTCCATATAAAACGAACATTTGCATAGTGAAAAGCCGATATTTCTTTCGATACAAAGGAAAAAAAAAAAATTTTTTTCCTAATACAAAAATAATGTAACGTAAAATCTATAAATTTTCATTGTTGGAACAATTCGGAGAGAGAAAAAAAAAAAGGCGGGAAAATGTAAAGATTTTTGGTGATTACTATTTAAAGTCTTTTAAAATGGGAGAAATATTAGACGCCTTTTAATCTACAATAAATATTGATGACTAAGCATTAAAATCTCAAATTTTTTACCATTTTGAAAAGAAAATTAAGAAAGAAAAGAAATATTGATTTTTTAAAAAATAAAATAAAAAATAAATAATTACAATTAAATCCTTTTAAAATGGTGGAAATATTAGACAACATTGCAACTCCATTTCCACCTAAAAATAAAAAATTAAAAATATTACTTAGCATTAAAATCGCAAAAATGTTATCACTTAAAAGGAAAATTTAATTTTTAAAAAATATTAAAAATAAAAAAATGAATATAAAAATATAGCAATGATTCTGCAATTGCATTTCCACCTAAAAAAAAAATAAAAAATAAAAAAATAAAAAAAAACAGGAAAAAAAAATTTTGATGGCTAAACATTAATATCTCGAATATATTTTGCCATTTTAAAAAGAAAATCAAGAAAGAATTTAAATACGGAATTTTAAATAATAATAAAATTAAAAAATAAAAAACAAAAATCAAAATATTTTGCCATTTTAAAAAGAAAATTATTTAAAGAATTAAAAATATAACTATTAAATAGTAATAAAATTAAAAAATAAATTAAAAAATCTTATGACAGTGTTAAAATTATAAATATTTTACCATCTTAAAAAGAAAATTAAAAAACAAAATTAAATAACTAAATACATAATTTTTGAATAAAAATAAAAATAAAAAAATACAAATAAGAAAGAAAAGCATATTTTATTTTCATTTTTAATTAATTTCTTCCCCATAAACATTGTCCTACTCTAGGAGGGGAGTTCTCTAGGATATTCTAGGAGTGAAGTCCTCCAGGATATTCTAGGAGTGAAGTCCTCCAGGATATTCTAGGAAGGGAGTCCTCTAGGATATTCTAGGAGGGGTCCTCTGGGACATTTTAGGATGGGAGTCCTCTGGGATATTCTAGGAGGGGAGTCCTCTAGGAAATCGCTTGTAAAGTACCACTCTGGAGATCGAACCAAGAACTCTTACCGCAAAAATGTATTTGGTATCTAATTGAACATTAGATACCAGTTATAGATACATGTTAATATACTTTTAGAGTCATGCAATTATTTTTATTTTTTTAATATTTTATTTTATTTTTTTTTATTTTGCATAATTTCTTCTTATGTTATTTTTTATTTTCATTTTTTTAATATTTTTTTATTGTTAATTTTTTAATTTTTGCGATATTAAAGAATATCAAATATATTATTATTATTATTATTATTATTATTATTATTATTATTATTATTATTATTATTATTATATTGTACAAAAATACTAATTAAAATAATAAAAATAAAATTAATATTCGAACAGATTAAAATAAAAAATAAAAAAAATTTTTTAATTTCGGGCGTCCATATTAAAAAATACGACCCAATAATTGTCGCAATATTTTAAAATAAATGCTTAAATTTTCTGCCAAACTTTTCCAGTATTATTATTATTATATTATTATTATTATTTATTATTATTTATTATATTATATTATTATTATTATTATTTATAATTATTAAAATTATTATATTATTAATTATTATTATTATATTATTATTATTATTATTATTATTATTATTATTATTATTATTATTATTATTATTATTATTATATATTATTATTGTTATTATTATTTTTATTATTATAATTATTTTTTTATTATTATTATTTTAATTTTAAAATTAAAATTATTGTTACTTTTAATTTTGCTATAAATGTTATCACTATATGTTCATATTTTATTATTATTATTACTATTATTATTGTTATTTATTATTTTTATAATTAGTATTATGACTATGACCATTATAATTAGTATTAGTATTATTATTATTAAT
>SEYY01024122.1:7500-11089 GCA_009176605.1 Armadillidium nasatum | reverse complement strand
ATATTCTTACTGTACTTGAAGCTACATTCCCCCAGTGCTAGTTTATTCTTATAAATTATTACTCCCTCTCAATTCACACTTTCTTCAGACATAAGGAATCCATCATAATGTTTCTCAGATCCTCATTAATTTACTTATTTAAGTGTGCCAGCTGTAATGCGGCGTATGTAGGCCAAGCTGGTCTACAATTAAAAGTGAGGATTGAAAAACATAGAGGAGTTTCCTTCAGAACTGACCTTCCTCTTTCTTCTCCGGAACACTCTACCATAAGAGGCCATGGAGATTCCCATCCTTTTACTTCTTCCGATTTCTCTACACTCCGATATTCGTCTTCTCTTCTTGATGGTAGGATATTGGAGTCTTTATATATAAAAACTCATTCCCCATCCTTAAATGATCAAGCTTCTTCTACTGTTCTTTTCACACAATGATGAAATCCTTTTTCCCAAAACAGTCCAGCCTTTTTAATATTTCTTGAAGTTGCAAAATTTCGACTTTAGTCTTGGTTTTTGTTTATGTTATTTTAATATCATTATTATTCTTATATTTTTATTATTTTATTGCAATTATTATTATTATTTTAGTATTTTATATATAGTTAATGAATTTATATTTGGTTTATATTTTAAATTAGAAATTTTTAGAACTTAGATTGTGCTGAAACGGACCGCGTTAAGGTATTATTATATATATTATATATATATATATACTATAATATATATATATATATTATATATATATATATATATATATATATATCGGTATAGATTATATTATATATATAAATATATATATAGTTTAATAAAAAAATAAAATAAAAAATAAAATTCTTCTTTTGAACTTTTGCCACTTATTTACTTATATTCTGAAATAATTCCACTTCTACACCTCCCTCCTCTTATTTATAACATTGTAATTTCTTCTTTATATAATATATATCCTTTTATGTTCTCAAAACTTGTATAGCTTACTTCCCTTGTAAAGGGTTTTGTCTTGTTCATCACTTCTACCTTTACTTCCTTCTGAATGATCTCTCATATCTTGCGTAGGAAAAGAAGGACTATCTTATATATTATGCTTTATTCCATCTTCTTTAAGGATTTGAATCTCTCTTTTCTTTCCATGTCATTATAGCATTGTTCTATCATCTTTTAAAATATCAATGTGGTGTATTAATCAGAATATATTTCTATTTTTCTAATGCTAATGACTCTGCCTATAATTGAGGGAGATTTTTTTACACCCTATAACTCACTTCCTCTTTCTTTTTTCTATGTTCAGCGTATAATGTTGGACACACAAACTTTCTGTCCTTCAGATTTATGAAAGTTCTTTTCTCGCGAGTTTTCTTGGAAGTATTGCAATGTTTCCTTAACTAACAAGTTTCTAAGAGATGGTGATCTAGGCTTTTTCAGAATTTCTTCACACCAATTTGCTTATTATATGAGTGTTATTCTTCCATATCGTGTATGCGTCACATATGAATAGTTATATTTATATTCTTATATATATGCAGTTCCCTTATATATATATATATATATATATATATATATATATATATATATATATATATATATATATATATATATATATATATATATATATATATATATATATATATATATATATATATATATATATATATATATATTGCAAATAATGCCATCTCTAACTTTGCTTATTCCTCTTTCCCTCCTTTGGTATATTCTGCCATTTTGCCTTCTTCTAAAGCTGAACTCTTCGCTCAAACTTTTGCCTCTAATTCAACCTAAGTCGATTCCAGAGCTATTCATCCTCAATCAACCCCCTCCAACTCGTTTATGTCTAAAATTATAATTTCTTCTAAAGACGTCATTTCTGCTCTCTCTGAGCTTAATAATAAGGAGTACGGTCACGATGGTATTCCTCCTGTGGTTCCCAAAACTTGTGCTTCCAAGCTTGCACCTTACCTTCGTAAACTATTTCGTCTCTGTCTTTCTACTTCAACCTTCACTTCTTGTTGGAAACATGCACCCATCCAGCCTGTGTTGAAGAAGGGGGATCTCTCTCTACCCTCTAATTATCGTCCTATTTCTTAAACCTCCTTTCTTTCTAAAATTTTCGAATCTATCCTTAACAGAAAGATTTGGAAAGACCTCATTTCTTCTAATCTTATCTCTAATCGCCAGTATGGCTTTGGTAAGAAACGCTCTACTGATGATCTTTTTTCCCTTCTCTCTGACTCTTGATCTTCCGCTATTCTGCATTCCGGTGAATCTTTCATTGTGTCACTGGACATATCGAAAATTTTCGATAGAGTTTGGCACAAAGTTTTGATTTTGAATTCCTTTCTGGTCGTTGTATAGAAGCTGTTGCAGACGGCCACCGTTCATCCTTTAAATCTATTAATAGTGGTGTCCTCAGGGTTCTGTTCTATCCCCAACACTTTTTTTGTTTTTCATTAATGGCCTTCTCTCTGTTACTTCATCTCCTATCCACTCCTATGCTGATGACTCCACCTTTCATTACTCCTTTCAGCTTGAAAGACGTACCTCCCAACAACAGTAAATAGAATCGAGGAAGGTAGCCTTGGAGCAACTAACCTCTGATCTTTTACGTATTTCAAATTTTGGATGAGAAAACATGAAAGTTTTCAATGACCCAAAAACTCACTTTATCCATTTCTCCACTCTACACAATATTCCGCACAACTATGAAATCTTCGAAAGGACATAACTCAAACCTTCATCTGTTCTTAATATTCTCGGTGAATCTTTTTCTCTTGACCTTTCTTGGAAGGTCACAAAACTTCTCTTTCTAAACAAGCTTATAAGAGGTTGGATGTTCGTAATTTCTTCATACCACCCCAGTTGCTTGCTCTTTATAGGGGTGTTGTTCGCACCTGTATGAAATATGCATCATACATCTGGGGTGGTTCTACACATACAGCTCTCCTTGACAATGCGTAGTTTAGGCCTTTCCGTCTCATCAACTCTCCCACTCTCACTGATCTCTCCAATCTCTTTCTGCCCGTCGAATTGTTGCTTCACTCTCTCTATAATGTCGCTATTACAATGAACACTGCCCTTCTGAACTCTCTCGCCGCATACCTCTTTCACAGAAAAGAGCTCGTGCGACACGCCTCTCTACACATTCCCGTCTATTCTCTGTCCAACTCTCAGTCCCGAGACTTAACCGCTGTGCTCAATCTTACAGATACTCTAATAGTAAAGTCTGGAACACACTCCCTTTATCTGTTTTCCCAACTTTCTTTGACTTGCACACTTTCAAACGCCATGAATCTGGATGCGTCGGCCATTAGCGAACAAGACAGATTTTCAAACTCTAGGTGTAAATTATTAGGTCTCCGACTTTTGCCTAACTGAGGATATATAAATATATATATATATATATATATATATATATATATATATATATATATATATATATATATATATATATATAATATATATATATATATATATTATATATATATATATTTGAGCCGTAATTTAGCTGAACAATTCCAAAACTCTTTGGCAAAGGAAATTATTTTATGTTCCAAAAAATGACGTCAAGGTTATTAAATTTTCAATTTATTTTTATCCTT
>SEYY01024121.1:10000-15587 GCA_009176605.1 Armadillidium nasatum | reverse complement strand
GAAGATAAAGCCTTCTTAATTGCCCAGCATGAAGAGTGATGAAGAGGAAGAATGTGTACTGTAGACAGAGATCTAATATGAAAAGAAGTTAGAAGTTGTGAAAGACAAGAACGACTTGCAGAACAAAATCGTGAAGCCAGAAAAGAAATTTCTCCATTAAATGTTTTAGCACAACTAGAGTCCCCGAATGCATCCTCATCCACCATCAACGAAATTGATTCAAATGACGAGGATAAAAAAAATATTCAAGGACTTGTTGGTGGGGTAAATTCTCTTAAGTGTAGAAAATTGAAAAGAGCCAGAGTCAACATCATCACGCTCTCCATGTCAAGAGTTTTAAATTTTTTTTTTTTTTTTTTTAACAGATGTCCACCACTTACTTGCAGAGCATTTCTCAAGGAGGGAATTCACACAAAGGAAGAAAACTCACCTAAACATACACCTAACGCACATCCCTCAGGAGGGCGCAGACAGAAGCCTTGAAGAGTGGAAGATGAAATACAGGAGGAAAAATAGATGATGGTAGAGAGTTCCACAGAACAGAGGTGGCTGGAAAGAAGGAGACACCACAACGGGCTAGTCTGGGGTTTCCTACGCTCACACAAAATTCGTACGAAAGCAGGGCACCCCTTGCTTGTGCAACGAGGACGACGCAACGGTGGAGGAATGCGAGAGGCCAATTCTCTCGAGCACCTGCACCTATAGAAAAGATACAGTGCGCAAACGTTCACGTCAGAGATAGGGGGTCAAGAGAGTTTTAAAGTAGGGAAAAGTTTATTAATCATTTAGCTTTAGACTCACCCTTATTCAGAAGAGAGGAGGAGCCGGATCCCCCCAGATATGAGAACAGTCCTCCATACAAGGGCGAATAAGACCCTTATATATTTGGCTTAACTGCTCAGAAGGAAAAAAATTCTCTCAACCTGAACAGAACTCACAGCTTCTTAGAGGCCGCAGAGGGCGTATTAGCTACAGAACAATCAGAGTGAATAAGAGAAGGATAGGTAGATTTACAGAAGTTATTAGAGAGATTTTTGACAAGAAAAAAGAAATTTTAACTAGTAGGAGAGACATGGAGGTCAGCTCTCCTTTTTATGAAAATACGCTTTGTCCGTCGAAGAACGTCCCTGCAACGATTCTGAGCTGAGTGAAAATTAGCAAGAGTGATAGGAGAAGGAGAATTTTTCCATTCACGATAAGCATTGTCTCTCTTCCGAAGGACAAGAGAACAGTTGCTATCGAACCATGGAGTTTGAGGAGAAAAAGATTTAGTTGAAGATGGAATGAATCTGCCCAACCCATCAATGATTACGGCCCCTACTTTTCCAGCAGAGACAGAAGCTTCAACCGAGAAAAAGCAAGATTCACTCCAATAGTAGTTAGCAAAGAAGCGAAGTATTACCCCTCAACTAGCACGATTAAAGTGCCATAAAATGCGTTTAGTGTATGGTGGAGCTGTTGGAGAGAAATCGTTATAACTAAGAGCTTTAAGATTATGGTCAGAGTTAAAAATAAAAGGGAAAATGGTGTATTTATATCTAGAAGGATTAGTGGTAAAGCATAAATCAAGTGTATTCAAGAATTGGTTAGGACGATGTGGAATGTATGTGGTTTCCCTAATCAACTGCTCCAAATCGTTACGAATGCTGAATGATTTGGCCTCCTTCCCACCTGTATCAGTATAAGAGAAACCCAACCACTCATTGTGGTGTACGTTGAAATCAGCTAAATAAAGGGCTTCAGCATTTGGACGAGAAGTAATAACAGTTCGTGAGAAGTAGTTAAGATTTTAAAAGAGAACTGGAAAATCTGTTCCAATAGCGGAGCAGTAGCAGAAACACATGATAATTGTAGTAATAGGAAGACTGATTTTAAGCCATAAAACATCGATATTACGAGATTCTAGATTTACAAGACGTGTCACAGGAGTGTTAATGTTAATATCGGCACATACTCCACCATTTAGACGAAACTTGGGAAAAAAAGTTGTAGTTAGAGACATTAAGATTGCTAATGAAAGAATCTCTGTCGAGCTCTTTCTCAGACAGAAGTAAAAGGTTAGGACGAGAGTTAGTGAGGTAGTGTTCAGCAGATGCGAGATTAGATCTGAGGCCACGAACGTTAGCAAAGGTAATAGAAAGCCCCCGTTTACGCCCAACCCCACGACCATTCAAAATAGGCGTTCAAAGAAACACGCACTCACACACACACGCACACACACTCACGCACGCACGCAACCACACAATATAGTAAACTTATATTAAAAATAAAAAGATGTATGATTGGACAGCCACTTATTATCTAACCTCAACTGCCTATTCTTTATGCCATGATGTAAGTAATGTAAATATAAATCGGACTTCTATTCGTCTTCAATGAATGGCATAAAGGAGACACATAGTAACACGTTTGAAGAAAGAATTTAAATCAGAGACCCCGTTGATACTTCACTGGGATGGGAAGTAGATGCAGGATCTAACATCATAAGAACATGTTGATAGACTTCCAATTCTGGCAACGGGAAAGAACACAACACAATTATAGGATGTACCAAAATTAGATAGTGGAACTGGAGTCAATATGGCTAATTATGTAGCAATTGAAAAATGAAATCATTACTGAAAGTATGGATGTTTAAGAACCACTTTCATTTAAAAAAACAGAAGAGACTGGGTTTCAGAGAATTTTATATCTTTAAGAAGAATTATTTGCACTTTCACTGTTTAATTCAAAAGTTTCAATAAAAATTAAAAAGGAAACTCTAACTACGATCACAGCTTGAGCTTGTGGAAGTGCATAATTTGAATGCTCGCCTTTAAATAAATAGGATTACAATTCCAGACATCAATTTCCAACAGTGACTTACAAGACTTTGCAACACAGCGGACAGTCGTCTTTTTTTCAGATATTTAACCTTGTTTCAGCATTTTTACGCACACACCATGAAATATTTCTTGAACGAGATGATTATCAAAACGGAATATCCATTATATCAGCAATATCAGTTATCAAAGATTTTGCAGAGCAATGAGTCGCAATAATTCAAAAATATAATAAAACATTAAGGAGGAATGAAGAGCAACTCCAATTCACTCCAAGTAGTGAAAGAACAAAGAAAACTCTTCCGAGATGGTAAGAAGTCAACATTAATGTAGCAAACCAGCAACAATGAATAGTTAGAAGCTATGAAAACCTCGCCATTAGCGTATGATACTCCTACTGGAGGAGGACTGGACGCTTGTTCTCAGGTCAAAACTTTGGCGATGATGTACAATGTTATAATAATTCTTAAAATATTTTAAACAGAGTGTTTTTACTACCATAGCAACCTATTCGGAAGTCATTAGTAAGACTTTAAAAAAAAAAAAAAAAAAAAATATACATATATATATATATATATATATATATATATATATATTATATATATATATATATATATATATATATATATATATATATTATATATATATATATATATATATATATATATATATATATATATATATATATATATATATATATATATATATATATATATATATATATATATATATATATATATATATATATATATATATATATATATATATATATATATATATATATATATATATATATATATATATATATATATATATATATATATATATATATATATATATATATATATATATATATATATATATATATATATATATATATATATATATATATATATATATATATATATATATATATATATATATATATATATATATATATATATATATATATATATATATATATATATATATATATATATATATATATATATATATATATATATATATATATATATATATATATATATATATATATATATATATATATATATATATATATATATATATATATATATATATATATATATATATATATATATATATATATATATATATATATATATATATATATATATATATATATATATATATATATATATATATATATATATATATATATATATATATATATATATATATATATATATATATATATATATATATATATATATATATATATATATATAATATATATATATATATATATATATATATATATATATATATATATATATATATATATATATATATATATATATATATATATATATATATATATATATATATATATATATATATATATATATATATATATATATATATATATATATATATATATATATATATATATATATATATATATATAGTTGAAAATGCCGCCCACATTGACGAAGTTTCGAAAACTAAACCTATTTGAAATTATGCTTGAAAATATCAACAGTGAATTTAACACCTTCATCATTTGTTACTGGCTGACTCTCGAGTTTAAAAATAAAGTGTCTGAAGAGCAGATCAAAGAGGCTCTGAGGATTCTTTCTAGGTGAGTTTTATATTCAAATATTTCAAATAGATGTATGGGGCGATAGAGAGTATGAGTCATTTCAGTGTAGGTGTTTACCGAGGCTGTAATTCTTTGCTCCCAGTTTAAATGTTTAGATAAATGATGTTGCAAATCTTTTTCTAAAATTTTAATTTTATCTTAGAAGATATTTTATTCCTTTGCGGATGTGATACATATTTAATGTTACCTTTGTCAATTCGTTTAACATTAGAACTTTTCAATCTCGGAATTATTCACATAAAATAAAAATAAATTTTTACTTCACTTTTTAACATCACGTGATTCGATTTCAGAAATATGGAGATACTTAATATGTGCATCAGTAAAGAAAATGGTCATTATTGGTTTTACAAAATGGATGAAGAGATAATTCCTTTACAGGTAATTTGATGCGGAGACTTTCTAATAGGAGTATGTTTATAAATGTTAACTATAGGTTGCGTTATTGTCCCTCCTTTTTTATCTGACTCTAATCAAGTCTCTTACTTCATTCATATCATTATCTTATTTTCATTCAATTAAGGCACTGAAGTCATTTAAAAGTCAATTATTCATTCCAGATATTTCAACAAAGAGCAATTTATTGCCTTATTCCTTAGAATTAAATAGAAATATGAAACTTTTTGACTCACTTTCACGCATTTTTCATCCAATTCCTTTAGGAATAAAAATAAGTTGCTAAATAATTTGCATCATTATTAATTTTTTCAAAGGTTTTGAAGAATCAGTCCCCAGAATCAGTATTTGAAAAAGAGGTGCATACATGTATCGATTCTGCAACTGGACCACTTTGGCGTGCTACTTATATTACCAGTGATGAAACACTGAAAGAAAATAACACTTTCACAAGCAATATATTGTTTACTTTCCATCATGCAATAATTGATGGCTACACTGCGGTTAATATCTGTAATAGCTTCTTGAAAGCTTTAAATGATGTGATCGGAGAAAATGTACAAAAAATTTATGATTTTGGACAATTTAATGATGGACATGAAACAAAAGAGCTGTTAATTCAGAGAACGGAATATCTAAAGAGCAACCTTGAATATTGTGAAGAAATAAGAACAATGAAGAGTAAATTTGACAATGCAAAAGTTCTGTTAACTGAATATTTTCCTGTTCCAAAAGATGCGGAAAAGAA
>SEYY01024121.1:2500-7500 GCA_009176605.1 Armadillidium nasatum | reverse complement strand
AAATCGGGATCGTGGTCAGATTAAAGGCTGACATGTCCCGAGACATGTCGATTGAAGGTGTGTAGATCATAGGATATTGGAAAAATAGATGAAAAGAGTGTGTTCAAGAGTTTACCAGTAGACTACATGTAAGATTGGGTCAGAGAGTTGAACAGAGAAAAGATGAGACTGTGTAGAAAGACATGCCGCACGAGTTCTTCTCAAAAAAGAGGTATTCTACGAGAGAGTTCGGAAGAGAAGAGAGAGAATTTGTGAGAGTAGAAAAGTTGACAAGAAGGAAAGCCCTAGACTCCACTTTTTGAAGAAGGGCTGTATGAGTTGAACTACACCGTATGTATGAGGCGTATTCAATACATGGGCGAACAACACCCTTATAAAGAGCAAGCAACTTGGGTTGTGTGAAGAAGTTCTGAAGACCCCTCTGAACACACAACCTCTTAGAAGCTTGTTTAGAAAGAGAAGTAATGTGATCTTTCCAAGAAAGATCACGAGTAAAAGAAACACAATAATATTAAGGAGTGATGAAAGTTTGAGCTGTGTGTTCTCGAAGAAGTTATCATAGGTGTGTGGAAGATTGTGTCGAGTAGAGAGGTAGAGGAATTGAGTTTTTGAGGCATTGAAAAGAAAATTAACTGTTGTTCAAACTGAAAAGAGTGATGAAGAGCAGACTCTTCGGCAAATATATCCATATTTGCCGATGAAGATAGGAGATGAAGTAATAGAGAGAAAGTCATTAATGAAAAGCTGAAAAAGTGTTGAGAATGGACAGATCATAGAGGAACCCCACAATTAATAGATTTGTAGGATGAACGGTCGCCTTCTAGAACAGCTACTATAGATGGCCAGAAATGAAATCAGGAAAAGAAAACTGAAAGAGAGATAGATTTCGAAAGAGGGAAGTTTGGAAATCAAAGCTTTGTGCCAGACTCTATCGAAAGCTTTCGATATGTCCAGCGCCACAGCAAAAAATTCATCCAAATGCTAAAGAGCGGAGGGCCAAGAGTCAGAGAGAAGGGAGAGAATATCACCATTAGAGATAAGATTTGAAGAATTGAGATGTTTCCAAATCTTCATGTTAAGGGATAGATTCGAAAACTTTAGAAAGAACGGAGGTTAAAGAAATTGGACGGTAGTTAGAAATGGGTACCTCTTCTTTGGCACAAGCCGAATTAGCGCACGTTTCCAGCAAGAAGGGAAGGTTTAGTAGAAAGAAAGAATATGGAATGTACGCCTCCATGCCAGAGAGAATCACATCGGTTATGCGCTCTGCACACTCAGAGGGACCCCCTCCCATGGAAACAGTAATCATTCCATGGAAAATCAGAAAAGTACAACAGCAAGTTAGACCAGTTAGTGATCCCAAAATGCCAGAAACGTCTCCTCGCCGGAAACGTAGGCCGTTCTTGCTCATGACTTGAAGAAATAGGAAAAGATACAGAGATAAGGTGATAGAATGAACCCAAAGGAGGAAAGAGTTTAACAGCGTAAGGAGAAGGATAAGAAGTTAGGAAAAGGTCAAGTATGTTAGGTTCATTAGCAAGGCGGTCAGGGACATGAGTAGAGAGATGCATCAACTGCTCATGGTTATACTGGATAGAAAATTGGCATGCGAGTTCACCAGGTGAATCATAAGAACTATATGAAGCCATTGGCGGTGGGGAACTTTGAAATCACATAAAATGATGATTTCGGAGAAAGTAGAAGAAAGAATGTGCTCTATTTTGAGTTAAGATAGTGGAAGAATTTTGGATAGTCTGTAGAGTTTTGAAATAAATAGACAGAACAAATGAATTTAGTTGTAGAGTTGCAAGAAAGTTTAAGCCATAAAGTAGAGAATTCAGAAGACTCCACGACACACGAGAACAGACAGTATCGTTGCGCACATATTTGCAACATCAGCCTTTGGCTGAAAATTGAGGATAGAGACAGTTGGAGGAAACAAAGTAAGGTTTACTGTCAGAGCTCCAAATCACTTGAGTTTCAGTTAAGAACAAGAGATGAAGTCTAGAAGAAGAGAGGTGGTGTTCGACAAAGTGGAGATTAGACAAAAGACGGTGAAGTTGCAGAAATTAATGAAAAAGAAGATCGTGATCCAGGGCAAATCGGCAACAAGATCTTGGTGGCACCAACCCCATCACCGGTGGCCACCAAATCCCAAGTGGTGATGGGGAAGGGGTGAATGAAAGGCTATATTTGTAATCCAACTCTCTTGGGTTCTCCGTGGCAGATTTGAGTTTCGCAATTTTTTTTATTTATTTAATAGATAATGTAGGTGTAAGCGCTTGTAAATTTGTAGGATACACGTGAAGAAGGAGGAAGGTTTTGGTAGCATAGGCACTCCATTGTAAGTCAAGGGTACACTAGAGACCCTCTGAGAAGAAGAAACGCGAAGAGTAACGAACCAAAGAGCAACGATATAAAATGGAATGGTCTAGCCCACCCTTTCAGCCAGCCAATTGGGGGGTACTTTCATTGCTTTGAACTGCTCTACGTCCTACCACTATATATATATATATATATATATATATATATATATATATATATATATATATATATATATATATATATATATATATATATATATATATATATATATATATATATATATATATATATATATATATATATATATATATTGTGATTTTCAACCAAGATAATTTTAAATTATGCTAAAAATTCAAAATGGCAAATGAGAAATAATTTCAGAGAACAAAGACTTAAAAAATAATTGATTCAATGTAAAGGGTCCCCCCCCCTTATTCCCTCTCCTCAATGATGTTTTTTTATTCTTTGTGTTTGTTTGTATTTGTTTATGTTTGTTTTTGATCCTCAAAAGATGATTTTATTGGGTCTATTTGATTATGATCCAAAAGTGTGTTTTTGAAGACTGATGCCCCAAGGGGAAGAAAATTAAGCATTTTCACATGATCACGTGATCATCTTAACTATGATGTCATATAATCATATATCAAATAATCACGTGACTATTTAAACTTGTAATGTTACTTTTGTAATGCCAATTAAATAAAGTCTGTAAATGCAAATCTTTTAATACTTCATTTGCTATTATTATATTATTATTTATTTATTATTATTATTATTATTATTATTATTATTATTATTATTATTATTATTATTATTATTATTATTATTATTATTATTATTATTATTATTATTATTATTATTATTATATTATTATTATTATTATTATTATTATTATTATTATTATTATTTATTATTATTATTATTATTATTATTATTATTATTATTATTATTATTATTATTATTATTATTATTATTATTATTATTATTATTATTATTATTATTATTATTATTATTATTATATATTATTATTATTATTATTATTATTATTATTATTATTATTATTATTATTATTATTATTATTATTATTATAATAATAATATTATTATTATTATTATTATTATTATTATTATTATTATTATTATTATTATTATTATTATTATTATTATTATTATTACTGCAAGTTGCAATTTCTCTTCCTATTTTAAAAAAGATTTTTTATTCGTGAAATTGCTGGCCGGTTTTTTTCGCCAACTTCGGACATCATCAGAGTTTGGATTCTAGAAGATGAATAAATGATTTATTTTAAGATTTTAAGCCAAAAATTAAGATTATATAATTTGAAAAATTATTAATTGGTATATAGTTTTTGTATTTCACATGGTGGAGACTAGAATTGGAAATTGCAATTTGTATTAAAATAACAGCTGGATAAAACTTCAATATTTTTGTAATTGTTATTATTCATCCTCATCATCTTCACCATCCAACCCAGTAGGCTGGTGTCTGTAAGGTGCTACTCCTTCAGAAGCTTCTTTTTTCCTGTTTGAGGAGTAGTCTTTATAGTAGAGCAGCTTCAATTTTATGTGGCCGGCTTGCTGGGCCTTTCACCTAAATTTTTTATTGTTTTCTATGACAGAAATTTTGTGGGAATAAATTTTAAACAGCTGAAGGGATTCTCCGTCTCTGGCAGCTGCTGAAAAGAAGCCCTCTTCTAAGGGTAAAGATCTGGAGGAGAGCAATCCAAAACTCATCCTCTACAGAGTAGTTTTTAAGTCGTAGACCTAAATCTTGGGATGTTGATTTGAATAATTTAATTTTTAATGAAGAAATAGACTTCGAGTGTTTTTAATTGTACACCAATTTTATTATAAATTTAATACCTTTTTGTCATCATAAAATCTGAATTTTTATTAATGCAAAAGTAATAAATTACATCACTATTCTTCAAAAAAAAAATAAATACGTAAAATATATATTAAATTAAAAAAAAATTAACTTCATTTTTCTAGGGTAACATTTTTTATTCTTATGACAATTTGTTTCCCGAATTCAAATCTGTAAAGAGTTTTTCTGTGCCACGCAAAGTTTCCAAGTTTTAGACAATTTCAGGTTTTTTTTATATTTTTATTTCCTTTTTCTGTATTTATATAGGCAAAATATATAACTATTAATATATAATCACATATAAACTTATTCAGAAACATTTTATGCAGTATAAAATAAAACAAAAAAATAATCAACACTATAAATTTTATGAAAAAAAAAATTAAAACTATAAACAAGATCATCTTTTTTCGAAGAATTATATGGGCTTATTTTATTCTCTTGTGTTCAATTTTGCAGTCTCGAACGGTGTTCCAGCAGAAGTCCAGCAAGCATCGTAGGAATCCATTTCCCTTCATACCTCTTTTCCACGATCATTATATCTTTATGGATCTTTTCACCATGTTCGTCGAAAACATCATTGCAGTTCTCAGGAAAATAATGTAGATGGGAATCTAGGAAGTGCACTTTTAAAGGCATATTAAATCCTAAATCCCTATGTGCATTTATTAATTGCTGAACCAGTTCTTCGTAGTTGTTAACTCTTTCTCTCCCCCAGAAAATTTTGTGTTACCTTTTTAAACAAAACCATTCTGTTCTTTTTTTTCGTACAAGTCATTGTTCAAAATCTG
>SEYY01024120.1:35000-37500 GCA_009176605.1 Armadillidium nasatum | reverse complement strand
TTTATTGTTTCTTCCAAGAGATTCTGATCTCTAGTGCTACTTTTTATATATAATATAATATATATATATATATATATAATATATCATATATATATATATATATATATATATATATATATATATTCAGTGCGATAACCAAAAGTTAAATTTGTTTCTATTATTTCATAACGAAAACCGCAAAACCGTATTTCCATAAGAGCAGCTGCGAATGCGGTTGCAGTTATAGAAATTTCCGTAACCGCGGTCGCTGCTGAAATGCTGTTATTATATTTTTAAATAATGTGTTTGCGGTTGTGGTTGTGAAAAGTCATGCGGTTGCGGTTGCGGTTGCGAAGCTTCGTTCAATCACTAATATATATATATAATATATATATATATATATATATATATATATATATATATATATATATATATATATATATATATATATATATATATATATATATATATATATATATATATATATATATATATATATATATATATAATATATATATATATATATATATATATATATATATATATATATATATATATATATGAAAATTATCTTACTGAAGAAGTGAAAATAAACCTTTATGAAGAAAATTCAATGGAGTCGTTGTTCGGTGTGAAGTGTGAAGTGACACGTCCGAATTCTCAGAAAAAAAGAAATAAAAAATTGCCGTTATTAAACCAATTAAATTTGTATAGGATTTTGGTAATCATTTTTGTATTGATTAGAAGGTTGCTACGATATCTAAGCACATATGGTAAGAATGATTAATTATAATAATAATGATAATAATAATAATAATAATAATAATAATAATAATAATAATAATAATAATAATAATAATAATAATAATAATAATAATAATAATAATAACCATAATAATAATTCAAATAATATTCAAAATCCAAAATCTTTTACCCAACTAAAAAGTAAAATTTACAAAAACGAATAGAATAAGAATAGAAATATGTAAATAAATTTTTTTTCTTTTTTTTACCCCCACTGAAAATTGGTGCTGGGGTGACGAGTTCTTCCTTTAAGCTCAAATTTGTTTCACACAATCTGTCTTCATATATAAAGATAAGTATTTTGTTATTAACGAAATGTTCATCAATAATATTATAATAATAATAATTATAATATAATGATAATAATTATATAATAATAATAATAATAATAATAATAATAATAATAATAATAATAATAATAATAATAATAATAATAATAATATATAATATTAAAAATAATGAAAATAATTAATAATAATGATAATAATAGTAATAAAAAAATTAAAATAAAAAAAAAAAAAAAAAAAAAAAAAAAAAATTAAAATAATTATTATTATTATTATTATTATTATTATTATTATTATTTATTATTATTATTATTATTATTATTATTATTATTATTATTATTATTATATTATTAATATTTTTATAATTATTATTATTATTATCAATATCATTTTTATTATCAATATTATTATCATTATTAAGCATTTTTAAATCAGTGTATCACTTCTGGTACTTTTCCGGACAGTCAAAAAAAAATAGCTAGAATCATTTCTATTTTCAAAGTCGGTGACCTGATGTGCCCTGAAAACTACCATCCAATATCGAAATTTTGTCAAACGTTTTTGAAAAATTTATATTTAAAAATTTATATTTGAAGGAATTTATTTTTTCTTCAGGAACAATCTACTCTTTAATGAGCGCCAATTTGGCTTTGTGAAAGAGAGGTGAATACAGGATGCAATTATGAATCTAATCTATGACTTAAATTTACAATATGTTTCTTCTGAAGCTTTATACAGTCGTTGTCTTTATCGATTTCTCCAAGGTATTTTATTTGATTTGGTTTCTCACCGTATTCTTTTATCTAAACTGGAAAATTATGCCATATATGGAAACGTCTCGGACCCTCTGAGGAGCTATTTTAATGTACAAAGACAATATGAAGACTCTATTGTTCCTTATTTATCTTAATGATCTTTTGTATCTTCAGCTTAAATCAAAGTGCATTATGTTACTGATGAAATAGTCATGTATGTGTCCTGTGATTGTGCAAGCGACTGCGAGGGGGTAATAAACACATATCTTCAGTGTTTAATAAATGAACTCTTGCGAACGAGTTGGTGATTAGTTGTTACAAAAACAAAGCAGTGTCAACTTAGGAAACTACCTCCTTTCTAGAGAGGATTTCTGAGTATAAATATCTAGAACTGCAATTGGAAGAGGATTTAAATTAAAATATAGACATCATATACGTCATAACTTCCTCAATTGATACATTGAATGTTATATTTTATATCCTAAAGAAATTCCTAAACAACTAACATATTGAAAAATATTTACTTCACAATTATCTATCCTCGAACAAGTTTACATACATATAGGACTGATCCAATGTTACAACAATGCAGTGGCGGCTCGTGGCTTCTGAAGGTGAGGAGGCACACCAATAGTCAATATATATATATATATATATATATATATATATATATAT
>SEYY01024120.1:0-27500 GCA_009176605.1 Armadillidium nasatum | reverse complement strand
TTTGAAGAAAAAAAATACAACTATTGATAAAAAGTTTTTATTTTTTTAATTTTTTTATTTAACTTAAAATAAAAAGTATTTTAAGTGTATTTTATTAAATGTGAATTTAATAGAAAACTAGGGGCGTGTGAAAGAACATACTGTTAGATATTTGGATTAGTATAGGTATGTTCTGGAATAGTAGGAAGTTCGAGGGATGGATAGAGGGTGGAGGTTGGTGGTTCTGGCTGAGGTGGTTTTTGAAATATGCGAGGTTTTATTCTGTTTCTTTAAATTTTGAATTTTTACTTGATTTGAAAGTCTTGTTTTCAAAATATATATGAAAATCCATAAAATGGATAGTGCGATGGTTAAAGTTAATCCCGAAATCGTGTAATGTTCAGAATGCCATACTTGATGATTTTGGAAGGTTCTGTTAATGGAATCTAGTTGTTTGTTCCAATGAATGTTTATTGGGATCAAGTAATTTTATTGGGATAATTTCGAAGATTAGGAGTGAAATCTGGGTATAGGGACTGATTAAAGTGATTTCTGGAGTTGTTGGGTTGCCAATCGGATTGAATTAAGAAGTGAGCTGGGTGTAAGTAATTGTAAGAGTCTGAGAGAAATTTGCATCCATGTGGAATACCGAATAGATAATTATGTAATATTTGTGGGTTAGAGTTTGGGCAGGTTATGGAGGCAGTGATTATATGAGGCATAGATACGTAAGTGATATTGTTGAGAGGTACCGTATAAGGAGATTTGTTTTGGAAAGGGATGTATCTGCAATAGTTTAAGAGTTCTCTGTTTTGTAGTAAGGATATAATGCAGTTAGGAGTGGTTGTGTTACGCATCAAATCAGTTGGTATGCAAATATTTAAAGTTGTAAATTCTCTGCAGTGGTTAGATGAGATAGTTTTACTGTACATATATGTTAGTTCTTCTGAGTTAACAAAGAAATATGTATAAAGAGTTTGGATTGTGATTCTGGTTGAGGAGTGATTATGATAGGTTGGGAAAGTTATTATTTTATAAGTGTCAAAGTATGAGCGGGTGATAAAGGGAATGAGGGTAGATACATGAAATGGGCGGTCTATGTGAGAAATGGTCCACGTATATGAAAGGAAATGGTAGTAATTTTCAAGAGCAGGGGCAGGGAAGATTATTAATTTTTTTTGGTGTCACGCTTTTCAAAAAAAAAAAAAAAAAAAAAAAAAAAAATCTTTCGATTCTCCTGAAAATTTCAATATAGATAGCTTTTTTCCCGACGAAAATATTCCATTCCTAACGCTTTTGCGATGGAATATAAGTTTAGAAGTTATTTCGGAAATTTTAGGAATGTTTAAATCTACGGTGAGGACACATGAAAAATTTTGTTGACCTGAAATTTAGAGTATATGTTTCAAAATCTATTGGCTACAAAATCGTTTAATAGACTTATGCTCTCAGAAGTATAAAAAAAATTTTATTAGCCCAATACTGACCAACTATCGAAAGTCAAAAAATAAAAAAAATAAAAAATAAAAATCCGACTTTTTCTAAAAAAAACTTTTTTAAGAAAAACTACAATAACTACATTTCTTATTTTTTGTGGGTTTATAGAGAAGTTATGGGGATACATATTCTTTTCTATACATTATTCGATCTTATTCATCTTTTCCGAGATATAGCCCTTCAAAAATGGTCCATTATTGTGCTAATTTTCAAAAATTTTAAATGTTTGGGAAACTATATCTTTCTTTAAATCAAAAAAAATTATGCTCTAAACATAAGTTATAGACCTATCCCTCTTCTAAATAATAACTAAAAATTAAAAAATATTGTTGTAGGCATTTTTTTTTTTAATAATTTTTTAAAAAAAAAAAAAAAAAAAATTTTTAAAAAAAAAAATTTGTGATTTAACTTTTTTTTCTAGACGTTATATCACAAATCGCTTTATGCAACATCTATAAATTCTTCTCTATACATTATTCGATCTTATTCATCTTTTCCGAGATATAGCCCTTCAAAATTGGTCCATTATTGTGCCAATTTTCAAAAATTTTAAATGTTTGGGAAACTATATCTTTCTTTAAATCAAAACATTTAATTATGCTCTAAACATAAGTTATAGACCTATCCCTCTTCTAAATAATAACTAAAAATAAAAAAAAATTATTGGAGGCATTTTTTTTTTAAATAATTTTTTTTCTCCGGAAGGGTATGATTTTTTTTTAAAAAAAAAATTTGTGTTAATATAACTTTTTTTCTAGACGTGATATCACAAATCGCTTTATGAAACATCTATAAATTGGAGCTAAGATTGTTTAGTTAAAATTTTAGCTCATGTGGACCAGTGGTTTGACCCCACTGTTAAATTTTTTTGAACTTTTGACCTCAAATAACTTATAAACGGTTAATCACTCGTAAAAACGTTAGAAATGGACTTTTTGCCGGGAAAAAAACTATCTATAATGAAAATTTCAGCTCAATCGGTTAAAAATAAAAAAGTTTCCAAAAACTTACATTCTGACAGTTAACGTGTTAATGTAGATGTAATGAATTGATATGAGTATAGGTTTAAGGGAGAAATGTGTTGTTTTGAAATGGTTAATGTGTGCTGTATGGTTTCTATTAATTTGTTAGTATCCTCGATGATAATGTTTACTAAATTGAGATATAAATTTAGTTTCGAGATTTCTAGTTGAAAATCTATTGAAGAGATAGATATATTATAGAGGGTATATAGTGTTTCTTGATTGGTTTTGAGTTGAGAGAGAATCTTTGTGTTTTCGTGAATTTGTGTGTTTATTTGAGTAATGGCTGTTTCAGAATTGAATCCTTATTCTACTATTAAATCTACTTTTCTCGAAATGATTGAAAGATCTTTGGAGGTTGCAGTGCCAAAAAGTGATTTTAATATTTCTCCACCAAAAGTGAATAGGCCTCTTTTGTTTCGGAGGTTGGTGTTGTTTGTCTTAATTAAATTAAAAAAAAGAAAAAAAAATTTTCTATCCTCATTTAATTTCTTATAACTAGCAAAAGATACTTGAAAATAGCAAATGGGGTTTCAATCTTTTGAAAATTTTTAAACAATTTAAAATTTTTAAAAAATTGAAAATTTTTTTTTTTTTTTTTTTTTTTTTTTTTTTTTTCCAATTTTATTGAAAAGGGGAGGGTCCAATTTTCAAAAAAAAAAAAAATTTATTTTTTGACTGATTGAGCTGAAATTTTCAGTGTATATAACTTTTTTCCTGAGGTTCTACGTTGATTTCGAAGGTTTTTCTGAGTCTATAACGGTTTGTATGTTATTTGGGGTCAAAGCTCAAAAAAAAAATTTAATAGCGGGGTCAAACCACTGGTCCACATTAGCTGAAAATTTAACTGAACAATCTTAGCCCCAATTTATTGCATTCGTGGGAACAGATTTTTGATATCACGTCCAAGAAAAAAGTAATAATCAGTCGAATTTTTTTTTGAAAAAAATTTCTACCCTTTTGAAGAATTTTCAGGGTATATAGCTTTTTTCCTGAGGTTCTACGTTGATTTCGAAGGTCTTTCTGAGTCTATAACGGTTTGCATGTTATTTGGGGTCAAAGCTCAAAAAAAAATTTAATAGCGGGGTCAAACCACTGGTCCACATTAGCTGAAAATTTAACTGAACAATCTTAGCCCCAATTTCATTGCATTCGTGGGAACAGATTTTTGATATCACGTCCAAGAAAAAAGTAATAATCAGTCGAATTTTTTTTTGAAAAAAATTTCTACCCTTTTGAAGAAAAAAATTATTTAAAAAAAATCCTGTCCCGGGAATTTGATTAAATTTGGACATTGTTTAGAGGAGAGATAGATCTACAACTTTTATTTAGAGCATTATTAAATGCTATTTGTTTGAAGAAAGATATAGACTCTCAAACTTTTTGAATTTTTGAAAATTTTCCAAAAATGGACCTTTTTTGAGAGGTCATATCTCGGAACAAACAAATCAGATCGAATAAAGTATGAAGAGAAATTTGTAGAACCATCACTCTTCTATAAGTATGCCAAAATTTATTTACGTAGTAATTATACTTTTTTTTAAAAAATATTTTTCCTCGAAAATTTGAATTTTTTTTTCAAAAAAATAATTTCTTTCGATAGGGAGTCAGTCTTGGACTAATACTGTTTTTTGTGTAACTCTGGGAGCAAAATTCTATCAGAAGTTTTTGTAGCCAATAGAATAAGGAACATATGTTCCAAATTTCAGACCAAAAATATTTTTTTGTGGCTTCACCGTAGATTTAAATTTTTTAAAACATTCCCATATAACTGCTAAAGATTAAATCCCTCGTAAAAACTTTAGGAATCGACTATTTTCGTCGGGAAAAAAGCTATATGTACTGAAATTTTCAGGAGAATCGGGAAAAAAAAACTTTTTTTTAAATGAGATCCTGCCCAATGAAAATTGGACGCACCCCTGAAATTGGAAAATTTCAAAAAATAATTATAATATTTTGGGCCTCAGCTCTCAGAGTGTTAATCAGTGATTCACTTTTTATAAAACGTTTGCATTGAAAAATTTTTTTTTTTGGATGGAGAAAATTTTCCATAGTTCGTTTTCAAAACATTTTTATTCTTAGATATGTTTAAAAAAGGATTTCTCAAAATTTTGTCGATCAGAATGTGAAAGCTACAATTTAAAATTAGTGTAATTTGAAGCTAAATAAAATACTAAAAAGTATTTGTATTATTTTGATGTTTTTGATGTTTTTGAACATTTCGAATACAAAAAAAAGGCAAAATATTGAAATTGCGTTAAAATCGTAGCTACAGAAATCAAAATTGTAAATTGATTTTTTTTCCTATTCTAGTTCTCTCCCTTTGAATTGGAAATGATTGGGTGATATAGTCTTAATATCAGGATCTATAATTAAGCATGAAACTTGCATACTGCTAAAGAAATGTTTATCTGTTAAGCTTGAACAAAATTTGCTTTTGAGGATACTTTTTTTTATATATCCTAGGGGGGGAAAATGCCGGAGGCCCTACCGGAGTTGGAAAAACTCTATCCTGGTCGATGACTGCCGATATGTCCAGATAAACGGCGTTTGAAAGTACGCAAGTCAAATAAAGTTGGGAAACAGACAAAGGGAGTGTGTTCCAAACGTTACCAGAAGAGAATATGTAAGATTGAGCATAACGGTTAAGTCTGGGGTCGGAGAGTTGGATAGATAAAGGATGAGACTGTATAGAAAGACGTGTCGCACGAGCTCTTCTCAATGGACGAGAGAGCTCAGAAGAGCAGTGCTCGTTGCAATAGCGATAGTAAAGAGAGAGTGACGCAACAATTCGACGGGCAGAAAGAGATTGAAGAGAGCTTGTAAGTGCGGGAGAGTAAATGATACGAAAAGCACTAGACTACACCTTCTCAAGGAGAGCTGTATGAGTGGAACCATCCCAGATGTGTAAGTCGTACTCCATACAGGGGTGAACAACACCCCTATAAAAGCAAGCAACTGGGGTGGCTTGAAGTAATTCAGAAGGCGCCTTAGAACACCCAACTTCCTAGAAGCTTCTTTAGAGAAAGAAGTACTGTGATCTTCCCATGAAAGATCACGAGAAAAAGATACACCGAGAGCATTAGGAAGAGATGAAGGTTTGAGTTGTGTGTTTTCGAAGAAGAAATCATTATTGTGTAGAAGTTTGTCTCGAGTTGAGAGATGGAGAAACTGAGTTTTTGAGCATTGAAAACACCATGTTTTCTCTGCCCCAATTTGAAATACTTGAAAGATCAGAGGTTAGTTGCTCCAAGGCTACCCTTCTCGAGTCTATTAACTGCTGTTGGGAGGGATGTCTTTCAAACTGAAAGGAGTAATGAAGGTGTGGAGTCATCAGCATAGGAGTGGATATTAGATGAAGTATTACAAAGAAGATCATTAATGAAAAGTAGGAAAAGTGTTGGGGAAAGAACAGAACCCTGAAAAACACCATTATTTTTTAATAGATTTAAAGGAAGAACGGTAGCCGTCTACAAGAGCTGCTATAGAACGACCGGAAAGGAAATTAGAGAGAAGATCACAGAGAGAAGGGTAGATACCGAAAAAGGGAAGTTTACAAATCAAAGCTTTGGGCCAGACTCTATCGAAGGCTTTCGACATGTCTAGCGCAACAGCAAAGGATAAACCGAAATGCCTAAGAGCGGGGGACCAAGAGTCAGAGTAAAAGGAAAGAAGATCACCAGTAGAGCGTTTCTTACGAAAGCCATACTGGCGATAGGAGATAAGATGGGAAGAATTTAGATGTTTCCAAATCTTCCTGTTAAGGATAGATTCGAAAACTTTAGAGAGAACGGAAGTCAAGGAATTGAGACGATAGTTGGAGGGTTGAGAGGGATCCCCCTTCTTTGTCACAGGCTGAATGAGCGTACGTTTCCAGTAAGAAGGGAAGGTCGCAGTAGAAAGACAAAGACGAAATAGTAAACCAAGGCAAGATGCAAGCTCGGAAGCACAAGTTTTGAGAACCACAATAGGAATATCATCGGGACCATACGCCTTATTATTGTTAAGCTCTGAGGAAGCAGAAATTATATCTTTAGATGAAATTTTAATTTTAGGCATAAATGAGTTGGAGGGTCTTGAAGGAGGAGGAATAGCTCCAGAATCGTCTAAAGTTGAATTAGAGGCTGAAGTTTGAGCGAAGAGTTCAGCTTTAGAAGAAGGTAAAATGGCAGTTGTGTCGTCGTAAGGCAATAAAGGAGGGAAAGAAGAAGAAGCATAGTTAGAGTTGATATTTTTTTTGCAAAATGGTAGAAAGAGCGTGAAGAAGAGGAACTAGAAAGATTATTGCATTTTCTACGGAAAAAAAGAGTCTTTAGTGTTACGAAGGATAGATATTCCGGGAAAATATAAGTTGCGTGAGTTCCTGGAGTTTGAAGACGACTGTAATCCCTGAAGGCAGCATCCCTGCGGCTGATATGCATGAGAACGCGCAAACTTAAACCAAGGTTTGTCAAGTTTAGTAGAAGGGAAAGAAAATGAAATGTACTCCTCCATGACTGAGAAAATCACCTCGGTTTTGCTTTCAGCACACTCCGAGGGACCCCTCCCACGGAAGCAATAATCATTCCGCGGGAAATCAAAGAAGTACGACCGCAAGTCCGACCAGCTTCCGGCACCGAAATGCCACAAACGTTTCCTTTCAATAGAAGGGGGTCTTTCCTGCGGAAGATTTGGAGATGAAAGAGGATACAGAGATAAGAAAATGATCGGAAGAATCCAGAGGAGGAAAGAGTTTAACAATATAAGGAGAAGGATTAGAAGTTAGGAAAAGGTCTAGAATATTTGGTTCATCCCTAAGACGATCAGGGATATGAGTAGGGAGCTGCACCAACTGCTCAAGGTCGTTTTGGATAGCGAAATGGAAGGCGTTCACAAGCTGTATCATGAGAACTAGAAGAAAGCCATTGGCGGTGGTGAACATTGAAATCACCTAATATGATGATTTCAGAGAAAGGAGAAAAAGAGAGATGTGCTCTATCTTGGGGTTTAGATAGTCGAAGAATTTATGATAGTCAGTAGAATTAGGAGATAAATAAACAGAACAAATGAATTTAGTCGTAGTATGGCAAGAGAACCTAAGCTACAAGGTGGAAAATTCGGAAGACTCCAAATTAGAGACACGAGAATAGACATCATCGTTAAGCACCTATGCGCAACATCAGAATTTGTTTGAAAATTGAGGATAGAGAAAGGAGGAGGAAACAGGATCTGAAATGCTCACACATCTGAGTTTCGGTCAAGAATAAGAGGTGAGGTCTAGAAGAAGAGAGGTGATGTTCAACAAAGTGAAAATTGGAATGAAGTTATTCTCCCCTCTTGGATTTTCAGAGGCTACTAATGTCGACGCCATAATTAATTTGTTCTTTTTATAAGGGCTGTGTGACTGTAATAGTGTTTATTGTGTGTAAAAGGAGAGCCTACTCCTTGTAGGAGAAAGTGTACATGAGCGCAAAAAGGAGGGTACCATTGAGCACCAGGAAGAAATGTGAAGTACCCTTAACATCCCATATACCCAACGGAGAGTAATCGCATCGCCTCTAGAGCGCCACTGCCCTGTATCCCTTATTGGTGATAAGACGACCATAAATCCTGGTGGAAGCAAACCTACTCACATAACAAATGGTAAATTCATTCAATTTAGAAAGTTAGCTTGGAGTATTAATTTCTACAATGTCTTCAAACATTTGATAGTCAGAAGACCATCTAGTCTCTCCTATTACTGATGCAAAAAAGTAACATGACTCGATTCCAAACTTTCAATCATACATCAGATTGATACGTTTCTATACCGTCACCTGAGAATAAAAATTAATATGGAAAGAGCTTTTAAACGAAGAAACTTTGCTGTCGTTTCCCCGTGAATAAACACATTCATTTTTGAAGAGATGAAAGTTAAAGTTACATTAATGTGAATTTCTTAGAATATTATTAAATTAACTTACCCCGAAGTAAATAATTCATCGTAAATAGTATTTAAAAAAATTCAAAAATACTAAATATTAAATTAAATATTACTTAAATATTATTTAAAAATTAAATGCTGATATAAAGATTGAAATAGTTATTTAAAAAAAAAAATTAAAGGATAATTAAAAGATGATATTGAACAAAATTTAATTAGTATTAGAAGATAAAATATATTTTCCTTAAAAAAGCAATTAGAGTTTATGTGTTACAACAGCAATATTTATCAGCTGCTAAAAAAAAAGTTCTATAAATTACAAATATAAAATTATTTAAGTAATCTAAACTTCTTGTCCTAAACATCTCAAAGCATAATTGAAGTGAATAAATCTTTATAATAAAATTAATATTTATAAATGAAATTGTTTATGATATTTTTATTTCCTAAACATTCAAAATGTTTATTTATATTTAAAATTTGTTAACTTTATTATGAAAGGAAATGGAAAAAGTATTCCAAACTAAGAACATGCTATTCAAAAATTTGAGCATAGCACAAGACGAGAGACTTTCTTCCTTCTGCCATTTGAAAGGATACGTACTGTCCATTAACATACGGTATATAAGTAAAACTGTAAGTTTCGAATCCTTTTACATCCTGGAGAACTGTTGCAAAAGGTTCAAAATCTAAAAAATTACCATCTAAAATAGGTTTATTTTTTCCAACTTTTATTTGCTTACCTTTTGGAAGATCTGGCTCATAAGTTCCAGGTTGAGTAGTTATTCGAACTTCAAGAATGTTAAATGACTCTTTGAGATCAAACAAAATGTAAGCTTTGTTGTCTAGAGAAAAAACTCCAGCACATGTCTGCTTATGATTGTAGCTGTAAATTCCTTTAGTAAGTGCCTCTGCTGCACCATTCGGAATGAAATTGGAAGACGTTTTTGACGATTTAACAATAGATCCAAAAGCAAGATCTTTCTTCAAATACGTGTGGCATTTGACTGATCTTTCTTTAGAATCTATGTGATAGGAAGAAATCATAAAGTTGGTTAAAAGACAATGTTTTGTGTTCTTATCAAAGCAGTAGACAAGACACCAGTTAGAATGTTCCAAACAAGCTGCAGAGCATAGGATCAACGAGCTGAGCGTAAACATCTCTTGTATGTAGCCAGTGTTCAATATGTTTTCGAAATAAAAGGAGTCAATGTAGACTTTCAATCCAAGCTCAGTAAAACAAATAGGAATCAGTGAGACAATAACAATTATACATAATTTGTTTGTATTCATATTCTATATGTATATATATATATATATATATATATATATATATATATATATATATATATATATATATATATATATATATATATATATATATATATATATATATATATATATATATATATATATATATATATATATATATATATATGTATATGGGGTGAAATAACCCCATATGTGTGAAGAATACTGTATATAGGATCGGATAACACTCCTATAAAGAGCAAATAACTTGGTTGGTGTAAAGAAATCATGAAAGCGCTTCAAAACACACAGCTTCTTAGTGGCGTGTTTAGAAAGAGAAGTAATGTGTTTATTCTAAGAAAGGTCACGAGAAAAAGAAACATCAAGAATGTTGAGGACAGAAGAAGGATTGAGACATGAGTTTTTGAAAAAGATTTCATAGTTATGTGGAAGGTTGTGTCGAGTAGAGACATAAAGGAACTGATTTTTTGAGGCATTGAAAAAGAAATTGCTTCATTGTCCCAGTTTGAAATACGAGAAATATCAGAGGTCAGTTGCTCCAAGGCCATCATTTTTGTGTCAACTAACTGCTGTTGGGAATGGCTCCTTTTAAAGTGAAGGGAGTGATGAAGGGTTGAGTCATCAACATAGAAGTGGATAGGTGACGAAGTAATAGAGGAAAGTTTATTAATAAAAAGTAGAAGAAAAGTTTGGGATAGGACAGAATCCTGAGGAACACCACGATTTATATATTTAAAGGAAAAACGGTAGCCGTCTGTAGCAATTGCTATAGAACGACCAGAAACAAAATCAAAGTAAAGGAAGAAAAGAGGAGAAATTCTGAAAGGGAGAAGTTTGGATATCAAAGCTTTGTGCCAGACCCTATCGAAAGCTTTCGATATGTCTATCGATCTATCGAAAGATTCACCGAAACACCGAAGAGTGGAGGATCAAGAATTAGAGAGAAGGTAAAGAAGATCACCAATAGAGCGTTCTTTACGAAAGCCATACTGGCCATCAGAGATAAGATTAAAAAGATTGAGGTATTTCCAAATCTTCCAGTTAAAGAATAGTTTCTAAATCTTTAGAAAGAACAGAGGTTAAAGAAATAGGATGATGATTCGAGGTTGAGAGGGGTCCCTCTTCTTCGGTACAGGCTGAATGAGAGCACGTTTCCAGCAAGAAGGGAAAGTTTAAGTAGAGAGACACGGGAAATAGTTTACTAAGCACAAGTCTTAAGAACCACATGAGGAATGCCATCAGGACTATACACCTTCTTAGTGTTAATCTCAGAGAGAGCAGAAATGAAGTCTTTAGATGAAATTACAATATTAGGCATAAATGAGTTGAAGGGCGTTGAAGGAGGAGAAACACTTCCGAAATTGTCTATGATCGAATTACAGGCAAAATTTTGAGAGAAGAGTTCAGCTTTAGTATAAGAGAAAACGGCACTGGTGTCATCAGAAGATAATAGAAGAGAGAAAGGGAAGAAACAAAGTTAGAGTTGACTTTTTTTTTGCTATATATATATATATATATATATATATATATATATATATATATATATATATATATATATATATATATATATATATATATATATATATATATATATATATATATATATATATATATATATATATATATATATATATATATATATATATATATATATATATATATATATATATATATATATATACTTGGAAGTTGGTGGCCTCCGGTGATGGGGTTGGTGTCAACCAGAATTTGATACCAACTTGCTCTGGTACACTATCTGATTTATCATTAATTTCTGCAAAATTCGCGGTCTCTTGCCTAACTTTCACATTTGTCGAACACTACCTCTCTTCTTCTAGACCTCATCTCTTGTTCTTAACTAAAACTCAGGTGACAGCAAACCATACTCTGTTTTCTCCTTCTGCTTCTATCCTCAATTTTCTGCCAAAGGAGGATATTGAGCATATTTGCGCAATCTACAATCTTTCAATATGCAACTAAATTCATTTTTTCTGTACTTATCTCCTAACTCTGCAGACTATCCAAAATTCTTAACTCCAAAATAACACATTCTTTCTTTTTCTTCTTTCTCTGAAATTATCATTTTAGGTAATTTAAAAGTTCACCACCACCAATGGTTTACTTTCATCTATGTCTTACGATCCAACTGGTGAACTTGATTACCACTTTTCTATATCGAACAACCTTGAGCAGTTTGTGCATCTTCCTACCCGTATCCCTGACCGTCTTGGTGATGAACCCAACATACTTGATCTTTTCCTAACTTCTTATTCTTCTCCTTACACTATTAAACTCTTTCATCCTCTGGGTTCATCCGATAACCTTCTTATCTCTGTATCTTGTTCTTCTCTTTTAAATCTTCCGCAAGAAAGGCCCCCGCCTTCGACGAGGGAACGTTTCTGGCATTTCGGTACCACTAACTGGTATTAGTTTAGGTCATACTTTTATGATTTCCCATGGACTGATTACTGTTTCGGTGAGGGGTGTCTTGGGGTGTACAGAGCGCATAATGGAGGTGATTCTCTCTGGCATGGAAGCGTATATTCCATATTTTTTTCCCTTTAACTAAACCTAACAAACCTTGATTTAGTGCTTGTTCTTGTGCTATCCGCCGCAGGAAAGCTGCTTTCAGGGATTACCGTGACATCAGATGAGATGAGTAGGTTCATTCCCTCTTCAGCTAAACCCTTCTCTCATCAAAATCCATGGGTTAATAGCGGCTGCTCTCGTGCCATTTAGGAGAGAGTAGAAAAGTTCCTCTTCTCCTATCACTCTCTATAATTTTCTTTAAGCTAAAAATCACTGTAGGGATATACTTCGACATGCCAATCGTTCTTTCATCAAAAGAGAGTGAGCTAAAGTCCTCGGTTCTCCTACTGATAAAAATTTCTGACCTCTTGCTAAAAATATCTCTAAAAATCTTTTCAAATCTTCATTTCCTCCTCTTATTCGATCTGATGAATCTGAAGCTAACACTCCTACTGAAAAGGCCAATCTCTTTGGCCTCCTTTTTTTATTTAATTTTATCCTGGATGATTCCGGCATCTCTCCTCCTACTTCTCTCAGGAGTCCAATGTATTTACCCGTAATTTCATATGATCAAATGCATGGGATTCTGAAATCTATGAACATAAGAAAGGCAAGTGACTCTGATGACATTCCTCCTCGTGCTTTGAGGGAATGTGTTTCCGAGCTGGTCCCTGTCCTCGTTCAACTTTACTCTCTATGCCTTAATACCAATACTTTTACTCTGTGCTGGAAGAGTGCATATGTTCAACCAATCCCCAAAAAGGTAGCCGATCTGAACCTTCTAACTATCGCCCTATAGCTCTTACTTGAAACTCTTCTCATCTCTCATTTCCTTGATCATTTGGAATCTCACTCCATTCTTTCAGATCACCGGTATGGCTTTCGACGCTTTCATCATGACTATTGGTGAGATATTTTTGTATCTTACTGATCTATGGTCTTCTGCCCTTAGGGACTACGGGGGGTCTTGTTTGGTGGCGCTTGACATATCTAAGGCTTTTAACCAGGTATGGCATGCGTCGCTACTCTCTAAGCTCCCTTCCTTTGGGTTTCCTCCTTCTCTTTGCTTAATTATGTCTAGTTTCTTTTCAAATTGCTCTACATCAGCACTTGTTGATGAAGCAATTTCTTCTTCTCTCCCTATTAATCGTGGTGTTCCATATGGTTCTATTCTATCTTCTACTTTATTCCTACTTTTTATCAACGACCTCCTCAGCCGTACTTCTAACTCTGTTCATTCTTATGCCGACGGCTCAACTCTCCATTCTTCTTCTCATTTTAAATCTGTCCCTCTTTTGCTTCTAGAGTTGCTTCTCGTCTTCAATTTTCTGATTTCATTCTTGCCGTTCTGGATGGGATTTTCCGATGGGGCCACCGCAACCTTGGGAAATTCAACTCTTTGAAAACTCAACTTCTTCACATCTCTCTTCCGAAAACACCTCTCAACTTTCTTATCTTCTTCGACGGCTCTCCCGTCTAACCTGTGAACAACCTAAACATTCTTGATCTAAACACAAGCAATAAATTATCTTGGAAACCTCATAACACAAAGGTTGCTAAGGTGGCCTCTAAAAAGCTGGAGGTTCTGTTCAAATTGCGGGAATTTTTTCCTTCAAAACAATTACTAAAATTATATAAGTGTCTTATCCGTCCCTGTATGGAGTACTATTCTCACATTTGGAGTGGTTCCGGTTCCACCATTCTTTTGGATAAGGTTGAATCTAAAGCTAAAAAACTAACAATACTATCCCCTGCTATCAAACTCCCTTGACTCTCTTTCTCTGAGACGTGACTTTGGCGCGCTCTCTCTCTCTCTTTCCTCTAGGTACTACGGCAGGTACTCTAGAGAGTTGACCATTCGCATTCCACCACCATTGCATAAACCTCGCAGCAAAAGGGGTGCCTTGCTTGAACATGAATTTTGTGTGAGCATGGCAATCTCTGGGCTTGCGCGTTGGGGTACCTCCTTCTTTCCAGCCACTTCTGTTCTATGGAACTCCCTACATTCGTCTGTTTTTCCTGCTGCATTGAACCTACCTCTCTTTAAATACTCCTAACCCCACCTGAGGGATCTACGTTAGGTTCGGGATTGTGTGGGCTTTCTTTTATCTGTAAATTTTGACTCCTCCTTGAAAAGGGCTCTACCCATGAGGGGTGGTAACATATGAGAAAAGAACTTTAGAAACTCTTGCAACTTATATTTCATCCCTTAATCGTGCAAAACCTACTCTTCGTAACACCAAAAACTCATTTCTCAGTTTAAAATGCAAAAGTCTTTCTGGTTCTTCTTCCTCTCTCCCTTTTTGGCATGTTGCAAAACATGTCGTCTTTAACATTGCTTCTTTCACTTTCCATCCATTAGTATCTTCTGAGGGTACAATTGCCATTTTGCCTTCTTTTATAGTTGATTTCTTCACTCAAACTTTTGCCTTTAATTCGAATTAGATGATTCCGGAGGTGTTCCTACCCTCTACTGGTGATCTTCTTTCCCTTCTCTCTGACTCTTGGTCTTCCGCTCTCTGGCATTTCGGGGAATCTTTTGCTATTGCTCTAGACATATCGAAAGCATTTCATAGTGTCTAGCACAAAGGTTTGCTTTCCAAAATTCCCTCTTTCGGAATCTTTCTCTCTGTGACCTTTTTTTCGGATTTTTTTTTCCGGTCGTTCTATAGCAGCTGTTGTAGACGGCCATCGTTCATCCTATAAATCTATTAATGATGGTGTTCCTCAAGGATCTGTCATATCTCCAACACTTTTTCTGCTTTTCATTAATTACCTCTCTGTTACTTCATCTCCTATCCACTCCTATGCCAATGACTCCACCCTTCATTACCCTTTTTAGCTAGAAATGCGCCTTTCCCAACAGCAGTTCACAGACGCTAGGAAGGTAGCCTTGGAACAACTGACTTCTGACCTATCACGTATTTCAATTTGGGGCAGAGAAAACATAGTCGTTTTAAATGCCTCCGAGACTCAATAACTCTATCTCTTTACTTTTTACAATCTTCCATACAGCTATGATATCTGTTTAGAAAACGCACAAATCAAACCTTCATCTCCATAATATTCTTGGTGTTTCTTTTTCTCGTGATCTTTCTTGGAAAGATCCCATTATTTCTCTTTCTAAACAAGTTTCTAAGGGGTTACTTATTCTGAAACGCCTTCAGAATTTCTTCACTCATCCCAGTTGCTTTCTCTTTATAAGAGTGTTGTTCGCCTCTGTGTGGACAGTATGTCTCACACATTTGTAGTGGTCCACTCATATAGCTCTCCTTGAAATGGTGGAGTCTAAGGATTTGCTCTCACTAATACTCACCAGTCATAATAGAGCAGTCACACTGATCTTTTGAACTCTCTCTTCACATATCTCCTCCATTGAGAAGAGCTCGTTTGACACGTCTTTCTTTACATTCTCATTCTTTCTCAGGACAAATCATTAACCCCATACTTAACCGTTTTTCTCCATTTTACATGTACTCTGCTGGTAAAATCTGGAACACACTCCCTTCATCTATTTTTCCAACTTCCTATGACTTACACACCTTCAATCGCCATGCGTTGGTGCATGTCCGATTTTAATTTGACTAGATTTTCGATTTTCTCCCTGACTCTGGTTGAAATTTATAAGACCTCTAGCCTTTGCGCACCATTGTAATATATATATATATATATATATATATATATATATATATATATATATATATATATATATATATATATATATATATATATATATATATATATATATATATAATATATATATAATAGTATATTATATATATATATATATATATATATATATATATATATATATATATATATATATAATATATATATATATATATATATATATATATATATATATATATATATATATATATATATATATATATATATATATATATATAATATATATATATTTGAAGGGTTGGTTGGATAATGATAAAAGGAATTAATAGTTAACCTTACCTTCAATATTTTGCTTAACTTTATACAGATGAAATAGTTGAAAGGAATTTTATGAAAGGGATACGCAATTATTAAATTTATAATTAAGTGGAACAGAGAACTACGATCTCAGAGATGGCACTAACGAAATGACGCCAAACCAGAAAGACAACCAGTGATACGCTATCTCTTACTATTATGATTTAGAATAAATTAAAGTTTCTTAACTTGCAATTATTATTTTCAACAGAGCACAAGATTATTAACTTAAAATTGACACGTAATGTTTCTTAGAAGAAACACGATTAAAATATTTTCGGCTTTAAATAGAGGAAGATATCAAATAACCACAGCTTCACAAAGCGGAACTTGAAGATACTAACTTAGCTTCACAAATACTATTACTTTTTTTAAAACTTCACAAAAAAGTAGGAAAACAAAAGAGGAACAAATTCAAAAGAAACATCAAAGGACTTTACCCCCGCGCTAGTACGCAGCATCTTAAAGTCTTTAATGTAAGGATTTGGTGCGAATGAAACCTTTTTTAAAAGGGTACTCCTTCTTCTCTGAACAGACTTGGCATAAGCTGAAGGAGCTAACGTAGGAGGAGAAGAAATCTCTACAGGTGTTGATTCAGAATCCAAAGATGGTGTGTCAAGGTCAGGGATTGCAGATTCTGCGGATGGCGGAGCAGATGCGGGAGCGGAAGCAAAAGGGTTAGACTCTGCAGATGAAGAAGCGGATGCGGAATGGAAGGAGCAGACGATGCGGATAAAGTGGGTAAGGATACAAAAAGCGGGTTTTAAACGTTCAGTCGGCATCATATCCGACCTGCCTATTAGGAAACTGAAGTTTAAAACCTCGATCGAAAAACTTGATAACTAAGAAGGGACCTGCATAAGGCGTCCTAAAGCTTTCCGAATAAAATACTCTTGGGTACATGATTTTAAGGCTACCGATATATAAGAATTGTCCTTGGACGGATGTAAAGGCGGAAGTACTCTAATCTCGAGTTCCTTCATGTGAGATATAAGTCTCTTCATGAAGGTTTAGAAGTCCTGCTTGTTCTGAGGAGTGGAAACAAATGTCAGCAGGACACAACAATTTTGCCAGTGACAGCCTAAAACGGTGAGTATCCAGAGTCATTAGGGATGCAAGGAGGCTGAGAAGAACCATTAGCAGCGAAAGCAACCAATCGTTCTTCCTGGCTGTCGAGGAGAATTTTAAGGTCCTATGAAAACGCTCCTCAAGGCCGTTAGAATTAGGATGACAGGCAGAGGTTTGGAGACGGTGAAAAACTATCAAATATGAGTGTTCTGAGAAGAACTCACTTTCGAACTGGGTACCTCTGTCTGCAAAGTGGCACCCCAAATCTGGAGATCCACTGTAAAAAGCATTCGAAACTGACTTCGCAGAAATGTTGGACATGTGAAAAGCTTCCATGCTTTTCTTATTAGGTCAAAGGAGGTTAGATGGTAGCGGTAAACGGTAGAATGAATGCCAGGAGGAGATACAGCAGGAAAAGGGCCGAAAATATTAATATGAATCGTCTCAAAACGTTGTGATGGGATTTCCAGTGGTTCTACAGAAGACTTTGTATTTCGTTGCACCTTGGAAGTCTGGCATTGGTTGCACTCCCTAATCCAGAGGCGGATGTCTTTATCCAAGTTTTACCAAAAAATAACGTTCCTTAATGAGCTCAAGAGGCTCTTTGACCCCAGAATGGGACATACCATGAAGATCGTCATAGAGCTTCCTCCTGATGGAAGAAGGAACAAACGTTCGTGGATGAGGTGTCGAAACGTTCATCACACTGAGAGGTTACAGAACAAAGGAAAATATATAAATTTGTCTCTTAGAGGAGGGAGTTCTGGATGTGTGTCCTTCAGGAGAGCAATAGAGGAAAGGTTCACAGGATCCAAAGAAAGAGAAGAGACAGAGCGAGAGAGAGAGTTAGCGACAATGTTGTCGGATCTTTTAATATGAATTACTTAGGAAATATACTCCGTCAGGATGAACAAATGCCGTTGCTGATGATCACTCTTAGCTGGAGTCCGGTTATAAAAAGCGAAAACTAAAGATTTATGGCCTACACAAAGGGTTACGTATAAAGCCGAATATCTGCTCTGAGGCTCAGTACGTTTTTTACAAAAGAAAACGATAGGTACCCGAGTGCCGTCCACCATCTGTTGCAGGGCAACTCTTATAGCAACTGACGATGCGTCAGTGACCAGCTGGAGGTGCGTTACTTCAGGGTGGTAAAAAGGGAGGGTAGAAGAGGATTATATAACGCTCTTATTGTCCTAAAAAAACCAAGAGCTAAGTCAGTCCAAAGAACAGAAGATTTGGAAGGACAAGCCTTAATAAGGTCTGTAAGAGGACAGACCGTGTGAGCAAGTTGGGTATAAGTCTGTGGTAAAATCTTACCATACCCAAAAACAGACGAAGAGAAGCGTGGATGCGAAGAGATTTCAATCTGCTTAGTAGCATGAGTAGAAAGACCCACCGAAAAGATGTTAAAGCCAAGGAACTCCAAGGAGGACTGGAAGAAGAGATACTTACTTGTCAATGGATAAACGTAATGAATGATCATGAAGAATATGGAAGACCTGACGAAGGTGGCAAGCTTGTTCCTCTTCTGAAGAAGAGAAAATAAGAAGTTCATCCATATAAATAAAAACAAAAGGGATATTGCGAAAGATAGAATCCATGTACCAATAAAAGTATGATCAGCACCCAAACAATGATAAGACCACAACAAAACCACCCCTTTCTTCCAACACTACGACGACCAAGCCTACAAAGATACAATGGTTACCAACACCAAAGAAGAATCTCTTTCAAAAGAAGCCGAAGAACATAATGTGAGAGATAAAAAACTAAATGAACAGGTAGGAATTCAAATGGAAAAGGAAATATTTGAATGACGTAACTCCAAAGCAAGTGAACATCCCAAAGAAGAATGACAGCACTTGGTCCCAAAAAGCGCTCTCAAAATATATCGGAGAGAGGAAAGCCAGAGGTAGGCAGTGAAAGAACATTCCACAATCGAGAGAGTGTTAAGGCCCCTCATCTTAATAAACAACGAAAATCAAAAACTTGAATCACATCCAGTACTAAAAATATCAGAAAGAAACATCAAAGGACCCTTTTAACTATATATATATATATATATATATATATATATATATATATATATATATATATATATATATATATATATATATATATATATATATATATATATATATATATATATATATATATTCTCCACAAATTCAACCCTTTACGACTCCGGCAATCCTCCTTCTATTCCTTCTACTCTCAGATATCCCATGCATTTACTTGTGATTACATTTAAAAAGGTGCATATGCTTTTGAAATCTATGAACGTTAGGAAGGCAAGCAGCCCGTTTGGCATTCCTCTCTAAGTTTTAAGAGAGTGTGCCTCTGAGTTGACTCCATCCCTCCTTCAACTTTTTCCTATGCATCAATACTAGTACTTTCACTCTATGTTGTAAGCGTGCGCTAGTCCAACCTATTCCGAAGAAAGATAGCAGCTTTGATCCTTCTAACTCACGCCTTATTGCTCTCATTTGTATTCTGACTAGGATCTTTGAAACCCTTAACAAATCTCATTTCATGGATCATCTGGAATCTCATTCCCTTCTTTCTGATCATCAGTATGGCTTTCGGCGTTCGAGGTCTACTAGTGACATACTTTCCTATCTCACAAATTTATGGTCATCGGCCCCTCAGGGACCATGGAGAGATTTGTGTGGTGACACTTCACATATGTAAGACATTTTACCGGGTGTGGCATGTGTCACTGCTTTCCAAACTCCCTCATTTGGGTTTCTTCCTTGTCTTTGCTTACTTATGTCCAGCTTTCTTTCTAATTGTTTCATTTCGGCTGTAGTTAATGGGGCGAATTCTTCTTCTTTTTCTGTCAATGTTGTTTTTCTTCAAGGTTTGTCTTGTCTCCTATTCTATTCCTACTTTCCATTACTCATCTTCTCAGTTACTCATCTAACCTATCCATTCATAAGCCAATGACTCGACCCTCCACTCTTCTGCTCATTTCAAATCTGCTCCCTCTTTTGCATCTAGAGTTGCCTCTCGTCTTCATTTTTCCGATTCCATTCTTGCAGATCTGAATAGTATTTCCCAGAGGGGCAGTCTCAACCTTGTGAAATTCAACTTTTTGAAAAATCAACTTCTTGAAATCTCACTCTCAAAGAAACCTCCTACCTTTTCAATTTCTTTTTACGGTTCTCCTGTCTCTCCTGTTGACAATATAAACATTCTTGGCCTTCACATGAACAATAAATGTCTTGGAAATCTCACATCACAATAGTTGCTAGGGCATCCTCAAAAAAAGCTGGAAGTTATGTTCAGGTTGTGAGAATTTATTTCTTCTTCGCAGTTTCTACGATTATACAAAGGTCTCATCCGCCCTTGTATGGAGTACTGCTCTCATATCTGGGATGGCTCGGGTTCCACTCGTCTTTTGGATAGGATTGAGTAAAAGGTTGTCTTCATTATATATTTAAAAATAAACACCAAAGACCCTATGCTAAAGTTCTAGTTAATCCCCACTCCCTTATAAATACAGCCTTATCATAGCCCATAATTCACATTTAAATTTCCATGCAGGTTTCCTTAAAACATTACCTAGAGCTGTAGAACTCTTCTACTAACCAATCATGACACAAGACATTAAAGAATATGTAAAAAAATGCCTCACTTGCCAAAAAAATTGACTTCTTACAAGAACACTAAAGCTCCTCTTCAAAACTATAACATGGCATTTGGTTAGTATTAGATATTGTTGGTCCCTCACCTATCACTGACAAAGGAAACATACATTTTTTTCAATATCGACCATTTCTCCCGCTCTCTACAAACCTTTCCCATCCCTAACAATAAAAATGAAACTATAGTAGATTGCTTGATAGATTACATCACAAACTTTTCTATTCTTTACATATCACTATTGACAACGGGGCACAGTTTCACTCACACATTTAAAAAAGTCTGTGACATTTAAATGCAAAATTCATTACACAACAAACTTTCATCCTCAGTCCAACCCTTACGTTGAACGCTGTAACAGAAACATAAAAAAAGCACTCGCTTCTGCTCTTGAGCAGAAAGCAAGTGCGTTTTCTATATAATTGTATGTTCTACCGGCCTTTATGATTTCAGAGATAGGAAGTGTAGCATCTCTGCCGAAGAAAAGGAAGCAAGGAATTTCATTTCACATATATATATATATATATATATATATATATATATATATATATATATATATATATATATAATATATATATATATATATGTATATAAGTAGTAAAAGGTCTAAAGAGCGAATCATAGGAGAGGTCTCAGGGGGGCCCCAGGGTATCCCTGACCCCGAGGGCATAGCCCCATGGTATACCTGACCCTGAGGGGGTAGCCCCATGAAGAGATTGAAGAGGATAAAAAGATAAGGTGATGTATGGATTCCAGAGGTGGAAAGAGTTTAGCAATTTAAGGAGAAGGATTAAAAGTTAAGAAAAGATCTAGAATGTTTATCTTCAAGGTAATCAGAGATACAATTAAGGAGCTAAACTATCTAAATAATGTTATTTTGATCTCTGAATGTGGAATGCACGTTCACTAGCTGTAACTCGGGAGTAGATGGTGGTGAACACTGAAATAACCTAAATGATGATCTCGGAGAGAGAGAGAAGAATAGAGAATGTACTTGATTTTGGAGTTTATATTCAGGATAGTCAGTAGAGTTAGGAAATTAAATAAACAGAAGAAAATAATTTAGTTGTAGAATTACAAGAGAGCTGAAGACACAAGGTGGAATAGGAGGAAAACTCCAAATAAGAGACACGAGACCAAACACCATCATTACGTGCAAACATATGCCCAAGAACAGCCTCTGGCTGAAAATAAAGGATAGTGGCAATAAGATGAGATAGATAAGACTTTATTGTTTGGAAGCTCAAGCCCCTGAGTTTTAATCCAAAACAGAGGTGAGGTCTAGGAGAGGAGAAGTAGTGTTCAGCAAAGTGAAAATTTGAATAAAAACGGCTAATATACGATATATATATATATATATATATATATATATATATATATATATATATATATATATATATATATATATATATATATATATATATATATATATATATATATATATATATATATATATATATATATATATATATATATATATATATATATATATATATATATATATATATATATATATATATATATATATATATATATATATATATATATATATATATATTATATATATATATATATATATATATTGCAAAGAAAGACTTAAATTAAGGACAATTAGAATTTTGATCTTCGTTCGTTTCCTAAAGACGAGCTATGTTTGCCAAGCCTGCAAAATTTAATGAAAATTAAGAAAAAGAAGAAAGATAATGAGATAAGGTCTCAACTTCTATGAAAATCATTGAAGAACAAATTGTGTTAAGAAGAAAGTAGAGGTTCATGACCACTACACAAAATAACTTTTCTTCCATCCAAGATAATGTTAACATGTGAAATGACTAAATATAGTCCAACAATTCCAAGTCAAAAGCTGAAAATTTGCTTTGAGGGTTTGTTAATTTTTATTATAAAATTCAGTTAATTAAAATAAAGGGGTCATCTTAATTGCCGTCTACAGTGGCATAAACGGTAGAGTAAGTAACTCATGTGTTCGAGGGTGCCGGTTTTATTCCACTTGCGGATCCTAATTATAATCTGCCTAAAAAGTTCCTCTCCTCGAAAGGAGCAAGCCTATGAACATTCCATTTAAAAAAGGGAAAAAATCTCCTATTTGAATCAGTATAACCCCAATGGTGGCTTGGGACGTATCAATGACAAACTGGGGATGCGTTACTCCAGAGCGGGGATTAGAAGAGTATTTACAAAAAGCGTCGGCGATTTTCTTATCCTGGAAAGTTTTGAAATTATATTGGTTCAGAACATAATAGAAAACGTCATAGAACAATCTTTCAATACTCATGAAGGAAAAACAATGTTGGCAAAATTTCCTATTAAACAGAGGTTAAAACCTACCATGCCTAAAAATTTATGGAGTGAAGCGAATTCCATAAGCCCAGATATGCAGAAATTTTAGTCTGTTTGAATACAGGAATTATACCAATCAGCAGTTGAAAAAATCTGAAACCTAATAAGTCTAAGAATGATGTTGAAAATGTACATTTTGATGGAGTAGTGCGGAATGAGGGAAAAATAGAAGCAGAAAAATATAACGAAATGTGTTGTTGGATGCTGTTTAAAAGCAAAGAATGAAAAGACGTCCATATTAACAAAAAAGAAAGGGATTTCCTATAATATAAAAAATGTGGACCGATTATCTAAATCTTATAATTCCTTTTTTTTAATAAAAATTCAGGTGTCCGAAATAAATTGAAGTTGAAATGAATAGATCAATCAAATGATAATTAATTAGCACTTTAACGATCTGTTGACTTCATCTGCCATTATCGTTAATTTCAATTTAATGGGAAATATTTCAACAAACACAATTTGACAGATTATATGATTAAAATTGAAGAAGTTTTAAAAATTTAAATAAATTTGAAAATGTTGTATTATTCAAAAAATATATAAATTTGTTAATTTACTTCGAATAGATAATAAAATACTTTTTAACATTAAATTTTAATTTGAAAATTGAGTAATCAAAGTTCACAAATATAAAATATATCGATTAATTGCTCAGAGCTGAAAAATAGTTCTAGTTTTAATAATTACGACCTAACTCTTTCCGAGTATATATATGTATATATATATATATATATATATATATATATATATATATATATATATATATATATATATATATATATATATATATATATATATATATATATATATATATATATATATATATATATATATATATATATATATATATATATATATATATATATATATATATATATATATATATATATATATATATATATATATATATATATACTGACTTATTTTTTGTTATATTCTGCTAATTTGAAAGAATGGGAATAGAGAATTTGCTTGATTATAGGAAGCAATTTAAAGCAGTTAGAGAATTAATTCTGCCTTGAAGTAACACTTATATTCAATCTTAATGTATTTTTATTATGCTCTTATCGTTGAAAAATTATAAAACTTTAAAGTAAAATTAAGAAGTTGGGAAAAAGAAAAAAAATCTCGTCAAATTATTTCCATATCTGCATTAAATTTAAAATTGGTTCAGTAGAAAAAGAAAGTTGTTTTTGTTTCAAACTTTTGATTAGCATCAAATCTTAGGAAAAAACATTTCCTCAGATTACGAGGCACTATCCAATTAAAAAAAATCTTCCCCTCCCCCCTACCCCACAGCCATATCTAAATCTTCAATCAAATGAAAATAGATTGAATTAAAAAAACAAAACTTTATTTAAATTTTTTTTGGATCTGTATTTAATTTGTTATAACTGGCAAAAGATATTTGAAAAAGCGAGTGGAGGTTCAATCTTTTGAAAAATTTTAAAAAACTTTAAATTTTCAAAAAGTTGAAAATTCAGATTTTTTTATTTGACTCTATTCCAATTTTATTGAAATTTGGAAACTTTAAAAAAATAATTATAATATTTTGGGCTTCAGTTCTCAGAGTGTTTATCAGTGATTCACTTTTTATGAAACCTTTACATTGAAAACTTTGTTTTATGAATGGGAAATACTTTTCCGTGGTTCGTTTTAATTTGAAATTTTTTTATCCTTAGAGATGCTTAAAAAAGTATTTTTCAAAATTTAGTTCATCAGAATGTGAAAGTTACAATTTAAAATTAATGTAAATAGAAGCTAAATAAACTGCTAACAAGTGTCTGTGATATCTGAATGTTTTTGAGGTTTTAGAACATTTCAGATACCAAAAACATACACACACACACACACACACACACACACACACACAAAAAAAAGTAAGTTAATTTTGAAATTGCATTAAAATCGTAACTACGAAAGTCAAAAATCTAAATTAATTTTTTTCAATTCTTTCTAGACTGAAATTTCTTAGTCTAATTTTAAACATTCTTTGAATTGGGGACGATTTGGGGAGATCGTCTTAATATCAGGATCTATATTTAAGCATAAAAGTTGCATATTATTAAAGAAATGTTTATCTGTCAACCGAACAAAATTTGCTTTTGAGGATACTTATTGATGACAAGACGATCACAAATCCTGGTGGAAGCAAACTTACTCACATATCAAATGGTAAATTCGTTCAATTTAGAAAGTTTGCATGGAGTATTAACTTCTACAATGTCTTCAAACACTTGATAGTCAGAAGATCATCTAGTCTTTCCTATTGTTGTTGCAAAAAAGTAACAGGACTTGATTCCAAACTTTCAATTACACATCAGGTTGATAAGTTTCTATACCGTCACCTGAGAATAAAAATTAATTGGAAAAGAGTTTTTAATGCAGAAATTCTGCTGTCGTTTTCCATGAATAAAAACATTCATTTTTGAAGAGATCAAAATTAAAGATACATCAATGTGAATTTCTTAATATTATTTAGTTAACTTGTCCCGAAGTAAATAATTCATCGTAAACAATATTTAAAAATATTATTTAAATATAAAAATTATAAATATATTTAAAAATTAAATGCTGGTAAAAAGATTAAAATAATTGTTTAAAAAAAAAAAAATAAAGGATAATTAAAAATGATATTGAACAAAATTTAATTAGTATTAGAATATAAAATATATTTTTCTTACAAAAGCAATAAGAGTTTATGTGTTATAACAGCAATATATACAAGCTGTTAAAAAAAAGCTCTATAAATTACAGATCTAAAATTATTTAAATAAACTAAACTTCTTGTCCTAAACATCTCAAAGCATAATTGAAGTGAATAAATCTTTATAATAAAATTAATATTTATAAGTGAAATTGTTTATGACAATTTTATTTCCTAAACATTCAAAATATTTATTAATATTTTAAATTTGTTAACTTTATTATGAAAGAAAATGGAAAAAATATTCCAAACTAAGAACATGCTATTCAAAAATTTGAACGTAGCACAAAATGAGAGCATTCCCATTTTTTCTCTTTGAAGGGATATGTACTGTCCATTAATGTAGGGTTTATAGGTAAAACTGTAAGTCTCGAATCCTTTTACATCCTGGGGAACTGTTGCAAAGAGTTTAAAATCTGAAAAATTACCATCTATAATAGGTTTATTTTTTCCAACTTTTATTTCCATACCTTTTGGATAATTTGGCTCATAAGTACCAGGATGAGTGGTTATTCGAACTTCACGAATGTTAAATGAATCTTTGAGATCAAACAAAATGTGAACTTTATTGTCTTGAGCATAAAGGATACCACATGTCTGCTCAGGCATGTAGTTGTAAATTCCTTTAGTAAGTGCCTCTGCTGTATCACTCGGTTTGGAATTGGAAGATGTTCTTGAAGATTTAACAATAGATCCAAAAGCAAGATCTTTTTTCAAATACGTGTGACATTTGACTAATCTTTCTTTAGAATCTTTGTGAAAGGGAGAAACCATCAAGTTGGTTAAAAGACAATGTTTTGTGTTATTATCAAAGCAGTAGACAAGACACCAGTCAGAATGTTCCAAACAAGCTGCAGAGCATAGGATCAACGAGCTGAGCGTAAACATCTCTTGTATGTAGCCAGGGTTCGATATGTTTTCGAAATAAAAGGAGTCAATGTAGACTTTTAATCCAAGCTCAGAGAAACAAAAAGGAATCAGTAAGACAATAACAATTATACATAATTTGTTTGTATTCATTATATATATATATATATATATATATATATATATATATATATATATATATATATATATATATATATATATATATATATATATATATATATATATATATATATATATATATATATATATATATATATATATATATATATATAGGGCTCGGGGCTCCAGGCAGCCCCTCCAAATTAAAAATACCAGGCGTAGGATTTGATATAAATATGAAATTTTTGTCAGAGAAAAGTGATTTAAGTTCATTTTTTTAACAACTTTACACATAAAAAGTATAAATTAATAAAGAAAAAAGGATTAAATGCATTTTGCAACTGCAAATTTTGGGGTACGGTATTTTTTCACACATCGCAATTATATTAAATATGGGTTCTAAAATCGGAGTCCTTAATTAAGCCAACTTGTTTTTTTTTAAATAATAAGACAGATGTGGCAACTTACCAAAAAAAATGATGCCCAAATTTCAATAGAGTTTTTTTAAGTTGCAGTTTGTCTTCCGATATTTTTTGGCAAC
>SEYY01024119.1:10000-16805 GCA_009176605.1 Armadillidium nasatum | reverse complement strand
CTGCTCCCGCACCTCTTATCATGCACGAGCTGATACGTACCGTGAAGTTAGTAATACGTAATATTACGCATTATTAGTAGCGTATACTGGTTGTCGAACATTGATACTATAGTTAAGACATCGTCTACCAGTTGCTCTTCCAAGGTAAGAATCGTTGATGTATTGTTCTGTCATGTAATGAACGCATTGTGCGCTATCGCACATGTTTATTTATTACCTTCTAAGACAAAATCGTACCGTGTTTTTACATAAACTCTTGCAACAGTGAAACATTACGTCATATTTCATACTTGGTATTATAATAATAGTAATAGTAGTAGCAATACTGGTAGTAAGATTAAATTGTTTCATACTTTGTTCCTACAGTGTATTCTTTATTATTATAATTATTATTATTATTATTATTATTATTATTATTATTATTATTATTATTATTATTATTATTATTATTATTATTATTATTTCAAAATACTGATCATTCTTACTAATACAACAAATCAAGGCTTGTTGATGTTTTCATACATGTATTTGTAACTATTCCGTCCGTATATGGGTGTGTGTGTGTGTGTGTGTGTGTGTGTGTTCACTCCGACTTATTCCCGCATATCTCTGAATAAAGACATTATCAAATATTATGCGAAACGTTCGTAATCTCATATGAAACAACAAATAATACCGTATTAGTAAACGTGTTCAAAATACCTCTGAAACCAATATTCAAAATTACAACATGCTTGTATCAATGGTTTCAATTGCTCCTTTATCACGTGACTCAGCCTTTGGGCTTTGGACTCCCGACAAAATCTTTGTCGGCACTCGGCAGTTATTTCGGCAGTTCACTCGGTATATTTCGAGCGACCGGGTTTAGTCGGAGATACTCGATCGTTAACGACTCACTGTCGGCGGCGACAGAGCGACTCGAAATTTTTTCGATTACGTTCGGACAAAAACCCTCGGACTCACTCGTCAAGAGCGACTCGGAGCGACTCAAAATAGAATCGACGACTCAACTTTGAATCGAAAGACTCGGGAGATTCGGAGCGACTTAAGACTATTACTCTCTCAACGACTCAAAATGGAATCGGCGACTCAACTTTGAATCGAAAGACTCGGGAGACTCGGGAGACTCGGGAGACATCGGCCCTCGCGTAAAATCGGACGATATTGCATTACATCGAAGAGCTCTACACTGTTTCTCAAATGCTGGTCTTTATCACCCTTTCCGTCGTCTGTTCTTTGCCTTCAAATTCGAGATGAAATGCTTATCGATTCCGGCAGCAAACTAAACCTTTTTTCTTTATCTATCTTTCTATCTTTATCTATCCTTCTATATTAATCTATCTTTATCTTTCTATCCTTATCTATCATAATTTATATTTATCTTTCTATCCTTATCTTTCATAATCATTCTATCCTTATCTATCTATCTTAATTTCTTTATCTTTTTTCTTTTTCTTTGTCTATCCTTATATATATATATATATATATATATATATATATATATATATATATATATATATATATATATATATATATATATATATATATATATATATAATATATATATATATATATATATATATATATATATATATATATATATATATATATATATATTATATATATATATATATTATATATATATATATATATATATATATATATATATATATATATATATATATATATATATATATATATATATATATATATATATATATATATATATAATATATATTATATATATATTTTTATATGTAGCTAGCTCAAACTGAATTCTGACCTGGTCAGACTTCAGATTGAGCTAGCTACATATTTAAGAAACTACTTAACGTACGGAAAAAAGGATTATATTTTTAAAATCCTTGTCGAATTTCAGGTAGGAAAAGAAAAATTTTTAAAAATTAAATTATAAAAAAAAAATTGGTTTTGTACGACAATTGATGACGTAACAAACGATAACTGATGACGTAACAAACTTAAATTTGTTGTTATACCGAACATTTGTCTACAGGGGGGCACTGCACCCCGTACCCCCCGACCCGTGAGTGATGATGATACTGTAGACAACTTTCCTGTCGACGATTTGGGGTATTTCCCATTTTTTCCAATTTCGAAAAAATTGAAAAAAAACGGACATTGCCAGACGTACGATTCTCGCGAGTTAAAAGTAAGCAAACTTTACTTATATAAACTTTATTATTATAAGAATTTATTTTTTATTTCCCATTGTTTCCTACCTGAAATTCGACAAGGATTCTAAAAATATAATCCTTTTTTACGTACGTTAAGTACTTTTTTAAATATGTAGCTAGCTCAAACTGAAGGCTGGCCATATAATATATATAATATATATATATATATATATATATATATATATATATATATATATATATATATATATATATATATATATATATATATATATATATATATATATATATATATATAATATATATATATATATATATATAATATATATATATATATATATATATATATATATATATATATATATATATATATATATATATATATAATATATATATATATATATATATATATATATTATATATATATATATATATATATATATATATATATATGGGAAAGCTGCAAAACAAAAGGATTGTCATTACGAATGTACAAAATTCTCTCTCTCTCTCTCTCTCTCTCTCTCTCTCTCTCTCTCTCTCTCTCTCTCTCTCTCTCTCTCATGCTCTTCTTTCTCTCCCTTTATCTCTCTCCCTTTCTCATGCTCTCTCTTTTTTCTCTTTATCTCTCCCTTTTTCATGCTCACTTGTTTCTCACTCTCTTTCTCTCCCTTCCTTATCCATTCTCTCTCTCTCTCTCTCTCTCTCTCTCTCTCTCTCTCTCTCTCTCTCTCTCTCTCTCTCTCTCTCTCCTCTTCATTCACTGAAGTTAACTTTTCACTTCGATTAATTATTTGCTTACGTCTTCAAATTAATAAAACTTCACAGTAAATAAATGTCCCAACGGAAAACTAACCACAATGTCAAAACTATTTTTTTTTTCAATTATTTTCTTTTTAGGAAAATAAATTGGTGAAGCTACTTTTTAATTAGTAATATGCCTTTTCTTTTCTTATTTGAAATATAAATTGGTGAAGCTACTTATTAATACGTAATATGTCTTTTCTTTTCTTATTAAAAATATAGATTGGTGAAGCTACTTTTTAATTAGTAATATGCCTATTCTTTTCTTATTTGAAATATAAATTGGTGAAGCTACTTATTAATACGTAATATGTCTTTTCTTTTCTTATTAGAAATATAGATTGGTGAAGCTACTTTTTAATTAGTGATATGCCTTTTCTTTTAATAGATTTAAAAACCTAGAATGCTACAACAAAATAGGCTTAGAGGTTCTTAAGGCATACTAATAAATAGGCTTTACAATTAATTATATATATATATATATATATATATATATATATATATATATATATATATATATATATATATATATATATATATATATATATATATATATATATATATATATATATATATATATATATATATATATATATATATATATATATATATATATATATATATATATATATATATATATATATATATATATATATATATATATATATATATATATATATATATATATATATATATATATATATATATATATATATATATATATATATATATATATATATATATATATATATATATATATTCATTTTTTTTACTTGGTTAACAACGAAATAGATTTTACAGTTCATTAGGCTTTCCATATGTAGGCTTTACTAAGACTTGCAGTAAGGTTTTACTAAGACTTGTAGGCTTTACTAAAACTTACAGTAGGGTGGACTTTACTAAGACTTATAGTAGGGTAGGCTTTACTAAGACTTACAATAGGGTAGGCTTTACCAAGTTGTGCAATAGAGTAGGCTTTACTAAGACTTACAGGTTCAAGTTTACTAAGAGGGACTTGAGAATTTTTTTTCAACGCTCGAAAGTAAATGAAAAATATATATATAAATATATTTATATATATTTTTAATTTTTGTATTTAAGTACACTCCAAGTAGCCTCTATATTTTGTGTGTAAGCTCCAGTTTGAGGATCCACAAAATTTTTACTGTGGTTCAAAGTAAGATTTTAAAAAAAAATGTTTTTTACGACAATTGATGAACTAACAAACTTAAATTTGCTGTTATACCAAGCATTTGTCTACGGGGGGGCTCTGCCACCCGTACCCCCCGACCCGTGAGTGATGTTGATATTGTCGACTACTTTTCCTGTCGACGACTTGGGGTATTTCACATTATTTCAAATTTGTAGAGTTTCAGAGAGAGTTCCCTCAAGTAAACTAGTGCCGACTTACAGTAAGGTAGGCTTTACTAAGACTTGCATTATGGTAGGCTTTACTAAGACTTACATTATGGTAGGCTTTACTAAGACTTGCATTATGGTAGGCTTTACTAAGACTTACATTATGGTAGGCTTTACTAAAACTTGCAGTAATAATAATAATTCTTTAATATAATAATCTTTAATGTTTTGTAGGCTTCATTGCTTAAATAGGCTTTGAGAATATCAAAGTTTTATTAGATATGTAGGCTTTACAGTTTTGTAGGCTTCATTGATAAAAATAGGCTTTGAGAATCTCCATGTTTTATTAGAAATATGACCTTTGAAGTTTTGTAGGCTTCATTGATAAAAATAGGCTTTAAGAATATCAAAGTTTTATTAAATATGTAGGCTTCATTTCTAACAATCGAAAAAATAATAATAATAATAACGAAAATAAAAATGATATACTAATCTCCTTGTTTTATTAAAAATGTAATCTTTAATGTTTCGTAGGCTTCATTGATAAAAATAGGCTTTGAGAATATTCATGTTTTTTAAATTCAGTTTCTATTAAAAAAAAAATTTTTTTTTTTCATTTTTCTTTTTATAGTTTTTTTTTTTTTTTTTTTTTTTTTTTTTTTATTTAAACGAGCGATTTCGTTTCGTCTCTACTTTGTTCCCATTTCGGAATATTCAAAGTTAGGCCCGTTTAACAGGCGGTCGGACACTCCTATTCCTTGTCAAGCGTTTTTGGGGGTGGGAGGGGTGCTGGGGTGCAGGGTTGAGAGGGGTGAGGGGTGGGTGGACGAGGGGAAATTTTATATAGAAGGGATTCGCATTCTTTAAGAGCCTATGCAGATTATATATATATATATATATATATATATATATATATATATATATATATATATATATATATATATATATATATATATATATATATATATATATATATATATATATATATATATATATATATATATATATATATATATATATATATATATATAGTAGTATAGGTGGCGAGATCGACTGGCGTTAGGCTTAACGAAAAAAAAAAAAAAAAAATAAAATTTGCGAACGGACGTTTCTGCATTTGCGTGCAATCCTGCATTCTCAGCGACCTTCCTGACATTTTCTTTGTCGGTTCACGGACACGCGCGGACCCACGGACCCCGGACCCCAGATTCGATCCAACTTCAGCCGGACTGAACCGCAAAGAAAATGGTCAGGAAAGAGAGTGAGGTGAACGCAGCGATTTTGCAAACTCAGGCAACTTCCTGATACCATTTTTGGGGGGTTCACGGGGCCCCCGTGGGGCCCCTTCCCCAGACTTGAAGCCAATTTCAATGGGTTGAACCCCCCAAAATGGTGTCAGGAAAGAGCATGAGGTCAATCTGAGCGAAGTGATTTGCATTGCAAATCAAAATCCCGTTCGCAAATTTTTTTTTTTTTTTTTTTCGTTAAGCCTAACGCCAGTCGATCTCGCCACCTATACTACTTATATATATATATAATTATATAATAATAATAATAATATATATATATATATATATATATATATATATATATATATATATATATATATATATATATATATATATATATATATATATATATATATATATATATATATATATATATATATATATATATATATATATATATATATATATATATATATATATATATATATAACTATTTTTGAAAAAAAATTATTTTTAAAATTAAAAATTATTATTATTATATTATTATTATTATTATTATTATTATTATTATTATTATTATTATTATTATTATTATTATTATTATTATTATTATTATTATTATTATTATTATTATTATTATTATTATTATTTTTTTTTATTTTTTATGCATTTTTTTTATTTTCAAGTGAGCAAATAAAATCAAAATACTATAATTTTATATGATTTATTTTTCAAATATTTATAATAAATATGTAATTAATTTTTAATTGCATATTAATAATAATAATAATAATAATAATAATAATAATATATTTAATTAATTACTAAGAAATTTCAATATTAACATTAATCTAACAATTGTGATTAATTTTTCCAAGAATCTGAGTTTTTGATTTAAATATTTATGGAAATAGAATGATATAATATTAATAATAATAATAATAATAATAATAATAATAATAATAATAATAATAATAATAATAATAATAATAATAATAATAATAATAATAAAATAGTAATAATAATCATGATTATAGTAATAATAAACTAATAATAATTATAATAAGAATAACAATAGTAATAATAATAATATTAATGTAATAATAAAATATAATAATAAAATAAAAAAAAAGTAATAATTACTACTACTACTAATACTACTAATAATAATAATAATAATAATAAAATGATAAAAATAATAATAAAGTAATAATAATAATTACAATAATAATAATAGTAATAATAATAATAATAATAATA
>SEYY01024118.1:32500-33807 GCA_009176605.1 Armadillidium nasatum | reverse complement strand
TATTATTATTTTTATTATTATTTTTATTATTTTTATTATCTTAATAACAATAAGTAACAACAGCTATTGCAATAACAATAGCATAGCATCCGTCAATCATATTGTCCCATTAATAGCAAGAATGAACTCTATTTTCATTGCATTATTATCAGCAGTTTATTCAAAAATAATGATGATTATAATTGCTCTAATAATGAGAAACATTAATCAAGGTAATTAGATTTATAAATGGGGTGAGTGTGTGTGTGTATGTTTGTGAGTGTGTGTGTTTGGGGGTGATTATTTTTGTGTTAGGTGGACAATATTAAAAAAAAATTATTCAAAATTGTCATTTTTTTTTAAAAAAATTTTTTTTTTTTTTTTTTTTTTTTTTTTATTTTTTTTAATTTGATTGTTATTTAAATAAATTTATTTAATATATATATATATATATATATTATATATATATATATAATATATTATATATATATATATATATATATATATATATATATATATATATATATATATATATATATATATATATATATATATATATAATATATTCGGGTTTTCCTCCAAATTCCTGGAGTTGGAAAAAAACCATCCTGGTAGATGGAGGCCGACGTGTCCAGATACACGGCGTTTGAAAGTATGCAAGTCAAAGGAAGTTGGGAAAACAGATAAAGGGAGTGTGTTCCAGACTTTACCTATATGTAAGATTGATCATAGTGGTTAAGTCTTGGATCTAAGAGTTGGACTGAGAAAGGATGAGACTGTGTAGAAAGGCGCCTCGCACAAGCTCTACTCAATGGAGGAGGCATGCGAGAGAGTTCAGAAGAACAGTCTCCGTTGTAATGACGATACTATAGTGAGAGTGACGTAACAATTCCACGGGCAGAAAGAGATTGGGGAGAGTTAGTAAGAGCAGAAGAGTTGATGAGACGAAAAGAACTAGTTTCCAACTTCTCAAGGAGAAGTGTATGAGTGGAACCACCCCAGATTTGCGAACAGCACCCCTATAGAGATGAATCAACTGGGATGGCGTAAAGTAATTCTGAAGGCGCCTCCGATCTCCCAACCTCTTAGGAGCTTGTTTAGAAAGACAAGAAATGTGATCTTTCCAAGAAAAATCACGATAAAAAGATACACCGAGAATATTAAGAACTGATGAAGGTTTGAGTAGTATGTTTTCGAAGAAGATATCATAGTTATGTGAAAGATTATGTCGAATGGATAAGTAGAGGGTTTGAGTTTTTGAGGCATTGAAAACAACCATATTTGAAAAATCAGTGCTGCTCCAAGGTACCTTCTCGATATATATATAT
>SEYY01024118.1:10000-12500 GCA_009176605.1 Armadillidium nasatum | reverse complement strand
TATATATATATATATTATTTTTTTTTTTTTTTTTTTTTTTTTTTTTAAAGATTCTTCTTCTCGTACCATTAAATAATAATAATTAAAACAAAGACAACATGTCAAGTATCCATTCACTCAAAAAATAAAACAAGTAGTTGATTGAGGAACAAGCCAGTGGTAAAAAAAAAGCAAGCAGGGTAAACAAAATAAATAAATAAAAAGAAATGTAAACACAAATTAAAAAATTAATCTAGAAAGGGTGACAGGCAGAAAGCAAAACAAATAAGGAAAACAGGTAATTAAACAAATAAACAAGAAGGCTTAACACATAAGTAAGAAAGACTGTTAAACTAATAAACAAGGAAAGAAGATAAAAATCAAGAAGATCAATCAATCATATGAGCAAACAAGCCTAATAAATATTATATAAAAAAAACAAAAAGTCAGACAACCCAACCCAAAAGCAAATAAAAAAGCAGAATAGTTAGTTTAGCCTAATTATTTAACAAACAAACAAGGGAAACAAAGAAAACAAATAAAAAAAGTAAAGTCATGAAAGTATACATAAATCGATAAGCCATAATTCAGATAACAGACAAATGACAAAGCAAACAAGGAAACAAGAAAGAAAATAAATAAACAAGTAAGCAAGACAGACATTCAAACAAGCAAACAATAAAATCAAATAGAAAATATAACTATAAAAGTATACAACTTAAAAAAAATAAATAAATATAAAAAAACTAAAATGCAGTCATTCAAATGAACAAAAAAGCAAAGATGGAAAGCACACAGAGAAGTAAATAAACAAGTAAGCAAGACATATTCAAACAAACAAACAATAAAAGCAAATAAACAAAAAACTAAAAAAGTAGACAAGTTAAAAGGAAACAAGAAAGCAAAAGCAATCAAATAAAATAAAAACAAGATCATTAACACAAATGTAGAAGAGAAAAACAAAACAGACAAATTAAACAAGAGAAAAACAAGAAAGAAGTGAAAATAAAATAAAAACTAAACAAGAAAACAAAAGCAGTCAAACAAAAAAACAAAAAACGTTAATACAAACATACAAGAAGGAAACAAGCAAAACAAACAAGCTAAACAGTAAAAAAAAAGCAAAAAAATAATAATTAAAATTTGACAAACATAAAAATATCACTATCACAAACCTTCATAAAAATAGCCCCAAAAAAAAAAAAAAAAAAAAAAAAAAAAAAAAAAAAATAAATAAAAAAATAAATAAAAAAAATAAATAATAAATTAAAAAAAAGAAAAAAAAATATATTACTAACACAATCCTTCACAAAAAATAAAAATAAATAAACAAATAAATAAAAAAAATTTAAGATGTTAGACAGAAAAATAAACAAGGCAAGAACTCAATCATACAAACAGGCGAGATCATTAAGGGAAGCACCTTCCACTTAAAAAAAAAAAAAAATAAAAAAAAAAAAAAAAAAAAAAAAAAAAAAAAAAAAAAAAAAAAAAAAAAAAAAAATTTCCTCGTTACGAAGACGAAATTCAATCACCTCCGATCTCATTTTCCTCTTCCTCAAAAAGAATGTCACCAGCGCCCCCTATCATTTTATTTGATGCTAAAAATATTTAGCGACTGCGTCTATACATATATATATATATATATATATATATATATATATATATATATATATATATAATATATATATATATATATATATATATATATATATATATATATATATATATATATATATATATATATATATATATATATATATATATATATATATATATATATATATATATATATATATATATATATATATATATATATATATATATATATATTATATATATATTATATATATATATATATATATATATATATATATATATATATATATATAATATATATATATATATATATATATATATATATATATATATATATATATATATATATATATATATATATATATATATATATATATATATATATATATATATATATATATATATATATATATATATATATATATATATATATTATATATATATATATATATATATATATAATATATAATATATCTATAAAGTCTATGCAATGCCTTACTTTTTAATACTCTTAGTAGAAAAGAGTCTTTGCAATGCCTTACTCTTAATACGTTAAAGCAAAATCAGCAACACGTATTTCATAAAAGAGTCTACACAATGTGTCATTCTTCATACTTTCAGCAGAATCACCAACACGTATTTTATAAAAAACAAAAAAAAAAAAGGAATTCATTCTCTTATGAAGTGAATGACGAATGTTAACACGTATTTTATAACTTGTAAAAGAAAAAAAAAAGAAAAATAAAAATAAAAAAAAAATAAAAAAATATCCAAAAGTAATTCATTCTCTTATGAAGTGAATGACGAATATTAAATCAGTCGTTTTGTAAAACAATAAGAGAATAATATTACAAAAATGACTGTTCTTCAGATCACATAAATCAAGTTATATTTATTAAATTTATTATTATTATCATTATTA
>SEYY01024117.1:15000-22369 GCA_009176605.1 Armadillidium nasatum | reverse complement strand
AATCCAAAGAGGAGCCTCATTAATGACAATTCATGAAGAACAACCTCCAAGGACTTCTCCCTACCGCGCTTGAAAATGAGGCAACATGATCCGGGCTCGGCCTCCTTCGTCTCGCAAACTAAACATATAAGGTCATAATTTTAAATTCGCTAAAACTCTAGCAGACTAAACACATTAAATATCCAAGTTTAAAAAGCTTGCTATTGGAGAATTTAAATCTACGCTATGACTGTTCAAAAGAAAAATCCGAAGAGAGGCTCATGAATAGCAATTCATGAAGATTCCTTGATAACAAACTTTAAACTTGGATGCTCAATGTATTTAGGCTGCGAGAGTTTAAGCGGACTTAAAATTATTGCCTTATATGTTTAGTTTGCGATTCCAAATATGTAGTTTTCAATAATTTGAAATGGTTATGAGAAATTACCCCTCAAAATATGGCATAGCCCCCTCAAATTTTTTTTTTAAATTGGGGAATTCCAACTTTGGGAGGAAGCTGGGGGGGGGGGCAAATATTTCCCCCATCTGTTTTTTCTCGTTTCTTTTAGTAAAATCTCTGCAGATTCCAAATTTGTAATTAGTTTTTAATAATTCCAAATGGTTCTTGAGAAAAAACTTTTGAAGTGACGGCATATCGGCACAAAGAAATTATTTTTTTTATTTAATTTTTTAATTTTTTTGGGGAATATTTTTATAATGCTCTCCTGATTCCAAATATGTAATTAGTTTTCCATAATTCCAAATGGTTAATTAGATATGACCACTCAAAATTTTCAAAGGGAGGACCCCAACTTTTGGGGAAAAAATTTTTTCCCTTCAATAATATTTTAGAAAAATCGTTGCCGATTCCAAATTTTTAATTAGTTTTTCATAATTCCAAACGGTTCCTGAGAAAAAGACTTTTCAAGTTACACATGTCGAAAGACCTTGAATCTTTCGGCATATGGTAACCGCAAAGGAAATTATTATTATTATTATTATTATTTTTTAATTTTTTGAGATAGTTTTATAGAGAATAATTTCTTGAATCCAAATATGTAATTAGTGTTTCATAATTCCAAATGGTTACCGAGATATGACCACTCAAACATGGAATTACGTACGAAGCTCACTTTACACGTTTGAGACTTCTGCGTTTTTCTCGAAATATCACTTTTCAAAAGGAAAAAATTGCCTTAAAAAAAAAACACGATCCCATAAATGTTTTTCAAACTTTCTATTTGAATTAGAGACAGTTAGAGGAAGATACAAAGTTTTATTACTATTGAATCACAGGTTAATATTAAAACATTCAATTGAAAGTCTCGAAATTTCCGATGACTTTGGGCAAGAGTCAAACCAAATAAACCACCAGGTATTATCAATATCTTACGCTCATTTGATTCCTACGTATGTTTCAAATTCTCTATCAAGAAAATTTTTTTTGAACGATTCATTGAAAAAAGTCAAATGGGAAATGGGTGGGTTCAAACCCCTATATAAAAAAAAGCCACTTCACGGTTCCATTTCAAAGAAAAATTTTGATTTATCAATGTTTACTCTTTAAAAAAACTTTTCTTTTCATGTCCATTAAATCTGTTTTTTGGAGGGGACCCTTAATTTAAGCAGGTTTCTTTTATAACAACTATGTACAACAATTTTAAAATGTGCATTCTGGCTTAATAGGAAAGCTTAGTTTTCTGTATTTGCTTAGGAAAATGAGTCGAAAGAAATAAACATTCTTTAAAAACTAAAAGTTAATCATTGAAACTATCACTCCAAAATTTTAACTCTTAGGTTAATTTATGCAGGTGTTTTTGATAACTGCTATGTAAAATATTAAAAATTGTACAATTTTGCTTGATAGAAAAGCGTAGACTTTCGTAAGTGTATAAGAAAATGAGTTGAAAGAAATAAACATTCTTTAAAATCTAAAATTCCATCATATATTTATTCCTAATTATTAATTTCACAATTTAAATAAAGTTGATTTTTTTTTATATAATAAAATTGGGGATATCAAGTGTTATCAAAGTTAGAGGATAGAAGAAGTAGAAAATTTTTTTTTTTTTTTCTTCTTTTGCTCTTTGTGATTCAAAGAGCTCTTTCCTATACCGAAACAGAAAAATCAGAATCTGTTGAAAAATTTAAAAAGTGATTTGAAATAAAGTAATAATAATAAAAGAAATAAATAAAAATAAATAAGTCTACCTTTGGAAGAACGTATTCCATATGGCATTTGCCAATAAAAGAGATGTTCAGTTAGAGAGAGATATTATTTAATGTGTCAAATATAAAATTCTTATTTCAATAGAAGTCTTATCGATTTTATCAAATGTAAAATTCAAAAATTAAGATATATTGTATTTGAAATTATTCTCTCATATTATATTATTATTATTATTATTATTATTATTATACTTTATATCATCCATATTATTATTATTATTATTATTATTATTATTTTATTATTATTATTATTATTATTATTATATATATATTATATTATTCTTTTCAAAAATTTTATTCCATTCATTATAACATGGGATTTGCCAATTGGCCAAACCAATATTAAAAAATATAATATATATAAATATATATTATATATATATATATATATATATATATATATATATATATATTATATTATATATTATATATATTCTTTAATAAAAGTAAATTGAATTATCTATATCTTATTAATATTAAACCTTTTTTTTGGCCTAGGTGCATTTGGGCGGTACACTATTAAGTAGCTTCACATAGTGTATATATATATATATATATATATATATATATATATATATATATATATATATATATATATATATATATATATATATATATATATATATATATTTTTGTGTTGCTTCACAATATATTTTAATAATAATTTATTAATTTTATTAAATTTCATTTTTCAACATTTGTTAAAATAGACTAACGTTCTACCACTACACCAAGCCAGTTCTTAATAAATATATAATATTATTATTATTTAAATTTCTTTAAATAATTTGATAAGGCAATAAGCGTATCCCGTAGGGATACGCATATCGTCTTGTATATTTTCAATTTAAATGATGAAAGTATATTATATATATAATATTAATAATAATAATAATAATAATAATAATAATAAATAAATATAATATATATATATATATATATATATATATATATATATATATATATATATATATATATATATATATATATATATATATATATATATATATATATATATATATATATATATATATTAATATTTTAAGAACTGGCTTGGTGTATAAATGTTAGTCTTATTTAACAATATATTGAAATTAATAAATTTAATAAAATTAATAAAATTATATATATATATATATATATATATATATATATATATATATATATATATATATATATATATATATATATATATATATATATATATATATATATATATATATATATATATATATACCTCCGTGGGCAAAGGCCAGAGGCCTACTACAATTCCACCGGTTTTTTTATTTTTTTTTTATTTCACCTCTGGTGGGCAAAGGCCAGAGGCCTACCAATATTCCACCAGAGTTAGGGGAAAAGTCGGGAACATGGTCTAATTAAAGGCCGACATGACCTGATACACGACGTTTGAAGGTGGCTAAGTCATAGGAAGTTGGGAAAATAGATGAAGGAAGTGTGTTCCAGACTTTACCAGTAGAGTACATGTAAGATTGAGCATAGCGGTTAAGTCTGGGGTCAGAGAGTTGGACAGAGAAAGGATGAGACTGTGTAGAAAGTCGAGTCGCACGAGCCCTTCTCAGTGGAGGAGGTATGCGACGAGAGAGTTCAGAAGAGCAGTGTCCATTGTAATAGCGATAGTAAAGAGAGAGTGACGCAACAATTCGACGGGCAGAAAGAGATTGGAGAGAAGTTAGTAAGAGCAGGAGAGTTGATAAGACGAAAAGCCCTAGACTCCACCTTTTCAAGGAGAGCTGTATGTGTGGAACCACCCCAGATGTGCGAGGCGTACTCCATACAGGGGCGAACAACACCCCTATACAGAGCAAGCAACTGGGGTGGCGTGAAAGAAATACTGAAGGCGCCTCAGAACACCCAACCTCTTAGAAGCTTGTTTAGAAAGAGAAGTAATGTGATCTTTCCAAGAAAGATCACGAGAAAAAGAAACACCGAGAATATTAAGAACAGATGAAGGTTTGAGTTGAGTGTTTTCGAAGAAGATATCATAGTTGTGTGGAAGATTGTGTCGAGTAGAGAGATGGAGGAATTGAGTTTTTGAGGCATTGAAAACAACCATGTTTTCTCTGCCCCAATTTGAAATACGAGAAAGATCAGAGGTCAGTTGCTCCAAGGCAACCCTCCTTGCGTCTAGTAACTGTTGTTGGGAGGGGCGCCTTTCAAATTGAAAAGAGTAATGAAGGGTGGAGTCATCAGCATAGGAGTGGATAGGAGATGAAGTAATAGAGAGAAGGTCATTAATGAAAATTAGAAAAAGTGTTGGAAATAGGACAGATCCTTGAGGAACACCACTATTTATAGATTTATAGGATGAACGGTGGCCGTCTACAACAGCTGCTATAGAACGACCAGAAAGGAAATCAGAGAGAAGGTCACAGAGAGAAGGATAGATTCCGAAAGAGGGAAGTTTGGAAATCAAAGCTTTGTGCCAGACTCTATCGAAAGCTTTCGATATGTCTAGCGCCACAGCAAAAGATTCACCGAAATGCCGAAGAGCGGAGGACCAAGAGTCAGAAGAGAAGGGAAAGAAGATCACCAGTAGAGCGTTTCTTACGAAAAGCCATACTGGCGATCAGAGATAAGATTAGAAGAATTGAGATGTTTCCAAATCTTCCTGTTAAGGATAGATTCGAAAACTTTAGAAAGAACGGAGGTTAAAGAAATTGGACGATAGTTAGAGGGTTGAGAGGGGTCCCCCTTCTTCGGCACAGGCTGAATGAGCGCACGTTTCCAGCAAGAAGGGAAGGTTGAAGTAGAAAGGACAAAGACGAAATAGTTTACCAAGGCAGGGTGCAAGCTCGGAAGCACAAGTTTTGAGAACCACAGGAGGGATACCATCAGGACCGTACGCCTTCTTAGTGTTAAGCTCAGAGAGAGCAGAAATGACATCTTTAGAAGAAATTACAATTTTAGGCATAAATGAGTTGGAGGGGGTTGAAGGAGAGGAATAGCTCCGGAATCGTCTAAGGTTGAATTAGAGGCAAAAGTTTGAGCAAAGAGTTCAGCTTTAGTAGGAAGGCAAAACGGCAGTTGTACCGTCAGAAGATACTAGAGGAGGGAAAGAGGAAGAAGCAAAGTTAGAGTTGACATTTTTTGCAAAATGCCAGAAAGGGCGAGAGGAAGAGAACCAGAAAGATTATTGCATTTTCTACGGAGAAAAGAGTTTTTGGTATCTCGAAGAATAGATTTTGCACGATTCCGGGATGAAATATAAGTTGCATGAGTTTCTGGAGTTTGAAGACGACGGTAATCCTCTGAAGGCAGCATCCCTGCGGCGGATAGCACGAGAACAAGCAGAGTTAAACCAAGGTTTGTTAGGTTTAGTAGAAGGGAAAGAATATGGAATGTACGCCTCCATGCCAGAGAGAATCACCTCGGTTATGCGCTCTGCACACTCCGAGGGACCCCTCCCACGGAAACAGTAATCATTCCATGGAAAATCAGAGAAGTACAACCGCAAGTCAGACCAGTTAGTGGCACCGAAATGCCAGAAACGTCTCCTCGCCGAAGGCGGGGGCCGTTCTTGCGGAAGACTTGAAGAGACAGAACAAGATACAGAGATAAGAAGGTGATCGGATGAACCCAGAGGAGGAAAGAGTTTAACAGTATAAGGAGAAGGATAAGAAGTTAGGAAAAGATCAAGTATGTTGGGTTCATCACCAAGGCGATCAGGGATACGGGTAGGGAGTTGCACCAACTGCTCAAGGTTGTTCTGGATAGAAAATTGGAAGGCGAGTTCACCAGCTGGATCATGAGAACTAGATGAAAGCCATTGGCGGTGGTGAACATTGAAATCACCTAAAATGATGATTTCGGAGAAAGGAGAAGAAGAAAGAATGTGTTCTATTTTGGAGTTAAGATAGTCGAAGAATTTTGGATAGTCTGTAGAATTAGGAGATAAGTAGACAGAAGCAAATAAATTTAGTTGTAGAGTTGCAAGAAAGTTTAAGCCATAAAGTAGAGAATTCAGAAGACTCCAAATTAGAGACACGAGAGCAAACAACATCGTTGCGCACATATGCGCAACATCCGCCTTTGGCTGAAAATTGAGGATAGAGACAGTAGGAGGAAACAGAGTAAGGTTTGCTGTCAGAGCACTCAGACACCTGAGTTTCGGTTAAGAATAAGAGATGAGGTTTAGAAGAAGAGAGGTGGTGTTCGACAAAGGGGAAATTAGAAAAAAGACCGCGAATGTTGCAGAATTAATGAAAAAAGAAGACCGTGCATCGGGCAAGCCGGACGTAGAGGTCATGGCGGCACCAACCCCATCATCGGAGGCCACCAACTCCCAAGTGGTGATGGGGGAAGGAGTGGATGAGGGGCATTCTTTGGATGCCGCCCCTCGTAGCATCTCCGAGGCAGTTATATGTTTCGCCATTTTTTCTATTTTAAAGGTAATGTAGGAGTAAGCGCTTGTAAATTTGTAGGAACATGAGAAGGGAGTTGGGGAAGAAGTGGGAGCATAGACACTCCATGTGAGGCGAGGGTACACTAGAGACCCTCTGAGAAGGTGAAACGCGAAAAGGAACGAACCAAAGGGCAACGGAGTGAAACGGGATGGTCTAGCCCACCCTATCACTCCGCGTTTAAGCCCAATGGTGGGTACTTTCATCGCTTCGGACGGCGCTACGTCCTCCCCTATATATATATATATATATATATATATATATATATATATATATATATATATATATATATATATATATATATATATATATATATATATATATTATAATATATATATATATATATATATATATATATATATATATATATATATATATATATATATATATATATATATATATATATATATATATATATATATATATATATATATATATATATATATATATATATTATTATTATTATTAATTTATTATTAATTATTAGTATTATTAATTATTGTTTAAAATATTTTCATAAGGACATTACAATTGTGGTCTTTTGACGCAAAGGAGTGTTATTCCCTTTTCACGTAAAAGAGGAATATTTCCATTTAATATCTCATTTTATCACTAACGTTAAATAAAGAATAACTTCTAAATTTAATTCATATTGGTTACCAATATATATATATATATATATATATATATATATATATATATATATATATATATATATATATATATATATATATATATAT
>SEYY01024117.1:2500-12500 GCA_009176605.1 Armadillidium nasatum | reverse complement strand
ATCTCGATAAATATTAATTTCTCAGAAAAATAAAATTTGTATTTTTGTAATCAACGATAAAAATTACATACGAATGCAAATTTTTATTAGATTCTTGAAAAGTCCGGAAAATTAAAATGATATATATATATATATATATATATATATATATATATATATATATATATATATATATATATATATATATATATAATATATATATATATATATATATATATATATATATATATATATATATATATATATAATCATCGTGGTTCAATAATAAAAAAAAAAAAATTATGAAGCTTGATGCAGGTACGTGGGATGTGGTCTTCGTAATTGGCTGATCTATCGGACGAGTGACTTTTTTTAGCATTTAATTCTTTCGTAGGTCTTATCTTTTAGCTTTGTTATAGTTAGCTTCGTTGTTGATCAGCTATTGGTTGCTTCATTTTTAACCTATTGGCTTATATATGAAAGCTTTTAAGGCAACGGCTTGGAAAAGTAAATATTTTCATAAACTGTTTCTTAAGACAACAGTTAGGATTCCAGTTTACAAATGTGCCATAGAAGAGACTGAAGGTATCACCAAGTATTTATTTAATAAAAACTATGATCTGAAAAAAGAAAACTAATAATGCCATTAAGATGCCCTCAGCAAATAGTGTGGTACATCTCTCGCCCGGTTGAAGCCATCATATGCAAAAGTTAGCATTTGGCTTCGCAACTAAATTAAAATAATAAACATGAATGTTACGATGCTACGTTATTCTGAAAATTAGAAAAAATAAACATAGCACATATGGAAATATTAAGTCCGATGTAATCGAGATATCCTGAGCATAATACAAACAATCGTTGAATAGGGAAACGTTCGAACTAAAAGGGAAAATGCAGAATGGGCTGTGATACTCTTGTTGAGAGAATTTGTGATAAAATGCATTGTAAAATACTGTTGCGTTTATGGTAAATGTGCAAATAATTGGAAAAGTACAACATTTTTTAAAACAGACCTGAACTCCTACAGTGCATCATGATAATGAAATTCTGAAGGAAAGTACAGAAAAATAAAGATAATAAAAGGCGTAATATAACATACAAAAAGCTAAGAAAGCATGGGCAAACAATCAATTTTGAGTATTTGTTAAAAAAACAGACCGGCACATATGAATATATGAAAAGATTTCTGATTTAGACAGAAGAATAATGGATAAACAATGAAAGTTCAATAAAGAATAAGAATGGAACAGAGAAAGAGTAAGGAAGGGGATGAGGAGAGATAAATATATAAACTGAAGAGATACTTAAGAATAGATATACCAGAAACTGTGAACACTCACCACAGCTGAAAAAGACCAGTATTTATGAAGAAATCGAAGCTTCCATCATTAAAATAAAAGAATAAACTAGACGAGGTTAGTATTATATTAGAATTGTTGAAGACAGAGAATTTACTGCTAAGAAGACAGACAACAGACTTAGCAAATACTACTATTAATCTGGAGAAGTACAGAAAAAATGTGCAAGTTTCTATCCGTTGGAATACCAAAAATATCGGGAAACGTTAAAATATCTACCTTAAGCAAATAAAGAAGAACCATTCAAAAAGTTTACACGAATATTATGCAATAAATTTTAAAAGAGAAGTAGGAGGTTATTCATATTTGTTCTGATATTTTTGGCAGACAGAGCTATTGAGTGAGGAAGAGACATTTACTAGACCTTTTTTTGATTTTGAATTTTGTTTCGACAGAATAAGACAATAGAATTTAATTTATAACCTTAGATATCGATGAAACAGATGGGAACAAAACCCAGAATAATAATAAATTCTACAGGAGACAGAAAGGAAACTGTTTTTTTAATGATTGGGAAGTAGAAAGTCAATTTGAAATAGCTCCCCGACAAGGTTTTGTCAAACCATCAGTTCTGTTTAAACTTTTCTATCAGATTATAAGAAAAATCAACCGATTGAACTGAATAATATACATAGGCAAAATAATAATGACATTATGAAAGCAGATCTTACCATGGTCATGGCCGATTCTGAAGTCAAATTTACAATATGTTGGATATGCTTGCCATATAAGTTTTTGAAAGATGTAGAAAAGAAATATTGAAATGCTATCTTTAACTATCTAAAAGAAAGCCGGAAGCCTAGCGTTTAAATCAGTGAGAGGGAAACATGAAACTCGAATTAATGGAATGGATGATGTGAGAATGAAGTTAAGAAAAGGAAAGATATAGCAAAGTATGCGTCTAATAAGGTACAGAAATTTGCTGACAAATAGTCAAATCTTAGGAAATAAACCGAAAGATTCATTAAATTTGTAGGTTAGTGATCATTATTGTTGCGTTGATGCAAGATTAAACACGAAAGGAGAGAACATATAGTTATAATGAAGTTCAGAGGGAAATTATCTGAAGCTTCAATGACAAAAAAAAAAAAAAAAAAAAAAAAAAAATTCAATAGGGCATGGAAATCAAACATATTTCAAGAAATTTGCATAAAAATGTTACAAAAGAAGAATAATCTGAATTTAAAGTCTCACTTAAAAAGTATCGAAAGAAAACTGTCAAAAGATGATCTATCCCAACAAAAATGGATGAGTTCGTTAAAGTTTTAATTAAAGATGGTTCTGAAAGAACCCTATTGAGAAATAGCACGAAACAGGCAAAGCACGGTATATATAATATATATATATATATATATATATATATATATATATATATATATATATATATATATATATATATATATATATATATATATATATATATATAATATATATATATATATATATATATATATTTTTTTTTTTTTTTTTTTTTTTTTTTTTTTTTTTTTTTTTTTTTTTTTTTTTTTTTTTTTTTTTTTTTTTTTTTTTTTTACAGAACGCCACCACTCACGGGCAGAGCCCTTTTCAAGGAGGGGGCACACACACAGGACAAAACTCACACAAACGCACAGCCCTCAGGTGGGCGCAGACGGAAGACTTGAAGAGTGGAAGATTAAATACAGGAGGAAAAATAGAAGATGGTAGAGAATCCACAGAATAAAAGTGGCTGGAAAGAAAGAGAGTACCACAACGGGCTAGCCTGGGATTTCCTACGTCCACACAAAATTGGTGCGAAAGCAGGGCATCCCTTGTGCAACGAGGAAGACGCAACGGTGGAGGAATGCGAGATGCCAATTCCCTCGAGCACCTGCCATTGTAGTACCTGTAGAAAAGAGATAGCGCGCCAACGTCACGTCGCAGAGACAGAGGGTCAAGAGAGTTTGAAAGTAGGGGACAGTTTATTAATCTTTTAGCTTTTGACTCAACCCTATCCAAAAGAGAGGAGGAGCCGGAGCCCCCCCAATGTGAGAACAGTACTCCATACAAGGACGAATAAGACCCTTATATATTTGGAGTAACTGCTCAGAAAGAAAAAAATTCTCGCAATCTGAACAGAACTCCCAGCTTCTTAGAGGCCGCTTTATCAACCATTGTGATATGTGGTTTCCAAGACAGTTTGTTGTTTATGTTTAGACCAAGAATGTTAATGTTATTTACAGGTGAGACGGGAGAGCCATCGAAGAGGATAGGAAAGTTAGGAGGTGTTTTTGAGAGAGAGATGTGAAGAAGTTGAGTTTTTAAAGAGTTGAATTTCACAAGGTTGCTATGGCCCCACCGGGAAAAATTCAAAGTACTTTCAAGTACCTTTAAGTACAAATTAAATTTTGAAAAATAATTCTAAAAATTATTATTTATATTGAAAATAAAATAAAATGCAAATCTGATCTTCATATCTAAGATTTGCCAAAAAGTTTTTGAATTTGGATTATTATTATTATTATTATTATTATTATTATTATTATTATTATTATTATTATTATCTTTATTATTATTATTATTAAATTTTGTTTATCAGTTCGAATAGTAAAATAGTTAGGTGTTGCAATTTTTTCTTTATAACACTGCCACCACTCAAAAGCAAAGCCCCCTTGAAGTACGGGGCAGAAATTTAAAATAAAAGAAAACGCAACCAAGCTTAACGCAAATCTCTCAGGTTGGCTCTGTTGAAGATTGTAGAAAGTGAGAAAGCTTAAATGCAACAGGAAGAACAGATGAAAGGAAGGAGTTCCACAGAACAGAGGTGAATGGAATGGAGACACCATAAAGACCAAGTCTGGAGTTTCTAATAGTCATGTGAAAGCAATGCTCCCCTTGTGCAAGGGCCTGTTACCTCAAATACCTGTCGCTATAGTACCCACTGAAAAGGGATAGTATGCCAATGTTACGTCACAGATAGAGGATTAAGGAAGTTTGAAAGTAGGAGAAAGTTTTTTAATCTTTTTAGCCGAAGACTGAATCATTTCCGGAATAAGGATGAAATTGGAGCTTCCCCAAATGTAAAAGCTGCATTCCATACTAAGGCGAATAAGACCCATATAAAAGTAGAGTAAAAAAATCCAACAACCTTAATTAACAGAACCTACAGTTTCCTTGAAGTCTTTTAACAACCGTTGTGATACAAGCTTTTCAAGACGATTTATTGTTTATGGCCAGACCAAGAATGTTTATGTTATTCGTAGGTGAGATGGGAGGGACTTTGAAGGAGATAGGAGTTGGAAGGTGTCGTTTGGAGGGAGATGTGAAGTAGTTGAGGCAACCCCACTAGGATATCACATCTAGGTGAACAAGAATAGAATAAGAAAGATGAAGGAGAGAAGCAACTCTATGGTAGAAGCAAAAAGATGGTGCATATTTGAAATAAGTCGAAGAATGGAGAGTTGAGTCATGGGCATAAGAGTTAACAGAGTTGAATATGCAGCTGAGAAGATAATTAATGAAAAGTAAGTACAAAGTTGAAGATAGAATAGAACTTGGAAGAACACTACAGTTTATAGGAAAGGAGGAAGAGGTTAGTCCATCAACAAGTGCCGATATGGAATGATCTGAGAGAAAACTAGGCATGAATAAGCAAAGAGAAACAGGAAACCTGAAATTAAGGAAGTTTGAGGAGTAGTGACTTGTACCATTCCCTTTCAAAATCTTTGGATATCTTCAAGCGACAAATTTCAAGACTCGCATATTCCCTAATGTCAGAATACCATAAATCACAAGGTAGAAAAGTATATTACCAATTGACCTCAATCGTCTAAAACCATACCGTACATCAGAAAGAAGGGAATGAGACTTGATGAATCAAGAAATGATACTTGAGAAGAATTTCAAAGATTTTAAAGAACACAAGTGAAAACTATATTGGACGATAGTTGTAAGGACAAATCCTTACAGCTATCGTCCTATAGTTTTCATTTCTGTTGTGTTGGCTACCAAGGAATTTTGAATTGAAAAAAACTTTTTGAATGCATCTTGAGTAGATGCATTCAAAATATATTTATGCACTGTTTTATAAACTAAAAACTCCACACAAAAGCCTCTTTAGTTTCATGAAAATATAAATTTATCAATTCGCAAGTGTAATAGATCCTAGATTTAAGCTTGACTGGTGCCCTGAAAAGGAATAAGGTAACTGAAGGGGTTAGGTATTATCGATAGCACCGATCATTTTCAAAGTTTTAAAATGCTCTAATATTGTTATGGCATTATCAGAGAATTTACTGGGAAGAGGTTCAGGAAACCTTAAACCAAAGAGGAAATTGTTTAGCTTTATGGCTTCCTCAACTCAAAACTCGACAGGCGCATACCAAATGCAGGAACATATCTATATTGAAATTCAGAAATATTTCAGTCAGCTTTCCATCTTTGAAGAAAGGGATGTACAGATTTATCGGAAAATTCATGGAGAAGTTCCCAACACTCGTTAAGTTGAAAAAGAAATATCTGACTATTCCATTTTCTACGCTTCTGAAGGAGAATCTTCAGCTTTACTAGAAAAAAATTCTTTTACTCTGATGGATGTTGATTAATTAACAAAAATTTTGAACCTATCAGTGTTTGTGAAGTTCAACAATTACCAGAATTAAGGTTTCAATTTTTACATTTGCGAATAAAGAATTGAAAAAGGTTTACAGACTTAACAAAATATTAACTATTTTCAAATACTTTTTATTCACTGTTTTCCTTAATTAAATTGTTGAATATTTTCCTATTTTGTTTACTATAATTCAGAATTTAGGAAAGAATCTCAATAGTAGTATAATATTACATGCTAATGACTACGGTTTTATATTTAAAAAAAAAAAAAAAAAAAAAAAAAAAAAAAAAAAAAAAAAAAAAAAATAATATAATAATATATATATTATATATATATATATATATATATATATATATATATATATATATATATATATATATATATATATATATATATATATATATATATATATATTTATAAAATATCCTTATCAGCAATTTAAAGTTTTTAGTTATCTGACACCGATTTAAAATAGATAAAATAGATCAGAATTTACGAAAATGTGGCAAAGGGACAATAATAAAAAAATAACTATCTAATTTATTTACAAAAACTCAACAATTTGATGAGCAAAAAGAAACTGCAGAGCGTTAGTGAGAGCAAAAGATTTGAAGAAAAAAAACTGGATTCTACCTTTTCCAATAGAACGTATGAATGGTACCTCCCCAGGTGTAGGAGTTGTTCTAAATACGGGGGCAAATAACTATCTTATACAGAGCATGTAATGAATTGATATGAAGTAATTCTGAAGGAAACTCTAACACCCAACGTCTAAGAAGCTTGTTTAGAAAGAGAAGTAATGTTATTCGTCCAGGAGAGACACGAGAAAAAGACATTCCAAGAATATTAAGGAAAAAACAAGGTTTAAGCTGTTTTCGAAAATGTCATAGTATCCAAGGTGGTGTAGAGTAGATGGAATTATTGAGTTTTTGAGTCATTGAAAACAACCATGCTTTCTCTACTCCAGTTTGAAATACGAGAGAGATCATAGTTAGTTGCTCCAAGGCCACCCTATCCTTGTGTCAATTAATTGCTGCTGTGAGGACGGGGCTGCTATCAAAATGAAAGGAATGACAAAGAGTGGAGTCATAGGCATAGTAGATAGGTCATGAAGTAATAAAGAGAGGATCATTACGGAAAAATAGCAAGTGAGTTAGTATCGGGCAGATCACTGAGGAACACCACTATCTATAAATTTAAAAGATTAACGGTGAAAGTCTACAGCAGCTGCTACAGAACAAAGGAAATAAACTCAAAGAGAGAAAGAAGGCCACAAAAAGAATTATAGATTCCGAAGAATGAAAGTACATGAATCAAAGCTTTGTACCAAACTTTATCGAAAGCATCTAAAGACTCACCGAACTTCCGAAGAGCGGAAGACCAAGAGTCAGAGAGAAGAGAAAGATCACCAGTAGAGCGTTTTTCACGAAAGCTATACTGGTGATCAGAGATAAGATGAGAAGAACAGAGATGTTTTCAAATAAATACCTGTTATAAAAAGATTCGAAACTTTATATATATATATATATATATATATATATATATATATATATATATATATATATATATATATATATATATATATATATATATATATATATATATATATATATATATATATATATATATATATATATAATGTGTGTGTGTGTACGTTACGTGCTTATATCACTTATAACTCCACAAAAAAAAAAAAAAAATCTGAAAATTACTTAAACGCATAGCCAAGAGCTTCATTTAATGACAGTACAAAACTGCTTCGAGGATTATTAAACTACTTCTGAACCTTTAATTAATAGAGCTGGTAATGATGTTCCTCGGAGAACGTCTCAAAAAAATACTCCGTAATTAATGCAATGTATCCAGCGATCTATGGCATATTAGTATGATCTTTAATTGTTAAGCAAACGAAGCGTCGGCTGCTATTTATATGTTAATGAGCCTCAATTTCATTTCCTTCTTTTTTAAATAGACAAATACATTATTTTTATATATTTTTGAAATATTTTTTGGGTTTAAGTTCCGGTGTTTAAAGATTATTTTAAAGTATGTCGAATTATCTGCTAAAAAGGAGATAGGAAGTGGGAGGCAATTTAGCCTATTCCATATATATATATATATATATATATATATATATATATATATATATATATATATATATATATATATATATATATATATATATATATATATATATATATATATATATATATATATATATATATATATATATATATATATATATATAAATCCTTTTTATATCTCCTCCAGTGGGCAAAGGCCGGAGGCCTTACTAAATTTCACAGAAATTTGAAAAATCCTATTTTGATCGAAGGAGGCCAACTTGTCCAGATACATGGTGTTTGAAATAGGGTTGGCCGACGCCCCCTGTGCGGTGTGGTGCGCAACACATTTTCAGCAACCCGGTGAGGTGCGCAACACATTTTCAGCAACCCGGTGCGGTGCGCAACACATTTTCAGCAACCCGGTAAGGTGCGCAACATTTTCAGCAACCCGGTAAGGTGCGCAACACATTTTCAGCAAACCGGTAAGGTGCGCAACATTTTCAGCAACCCAGTAAGGTGCGCAACACATTTTCAGCAAACCGGTAAGGTGCGCAACATTTTCAGCAACCCAGTAAGGTGCGCAACACATTTTCAGCAAACCGGTAAGGTGCGCAACATTTTCAGCAACCCGGTAAGGTGCGCAACACATTTTCAGCAACCCAGTGCGGTGCGCAACACATTTTTAGCAACCCGGTGCGGTGTGCGCAACACATTTTCAGCAACCCGGTAAGGTGCGCAACACATTTTCAGCAACCCGGTGCAGGTGCGCAACACATTTTCAGCAACCCGGTGCGGTGCGCAACACATTTTCAGCAACCCGGTGCGGTGCGCAACACATTTTCAGCAACCCGGTGCGGTGCGCAACACATTTTCAGCAACCCGGTGAGGTGCGCAACACATTTTCAGCAACCCGGTGCGGTGCGCAACACATTTTCAGCAACCCGGTGCGGTGCGCAACACATTTTCAGCAACCCGGTAAGGTGCGCAACACATTTTCAGCAACCCGGTAAGGTGCGCAACATTTTCAGCAACCCAGTAAGGTGCGCAACACATTTTCAGCAACCGGTAAGGTGCGCAACACATTTTCAGCAACCCGGTAAGGTGCGCAACACATTTTCAGCAACCCGGTAAGGTGCGCAACATTTTCAGCAACCCGGTAAGGTGCGCAACACATTTTCAGCAACCCAGTGCGGTGCGCAACACATTTTCAGCAACCCGGTGCGGTGCGCAACACATTTTCAGCAACCCGGTGCGGTGCGCAACACATTTTCAGCAACCCGGTAAGGTGCGCAACACATTTTCAGCAACCCGGTGCGGTGCGGTGCGGTGCGGTGCGGTCAGCCGGTGCGGTGCGCAACACATTTTCAGCAACCCGGTAAGGTGCGCAACACATTTTCAGCAACCCGGTAAGGTGCGCAACACATTTTCAGCAACCCGGTAAGGTGCGCAACACATTTTCAGCAACCCGGTAAGGTGCGCAACACATTTTCAGCAACCCGGTAAGGTGCGCAACACATTTTCAGCAACCCGGTGCGGTGCGCAACACATTTTCAGCAACCAGGTAAGGTGCGCAACATTTTCAGCAACCCGGTAAGGTGCGCAACACATTTTCAGCAACCCGGTGCGGTGTGGTGCGAAAGAAAAAATAAAAGTGCGGTGCGGTGTGGTGCGCAAAGTAAAAGGTGCGGTGCGGTGCGTGGTGCGGCCTCTGGTGCGCACCGCACCAAGTTGATGTATCCTGCGATAATCATCTGTTCGTCAGATATATATATATATATATATATATATATATATATATATATATATATATATATATATATATATATATATATATATATATATATATATATATATATATATATATATATATATATATATATATATATATATATATATATATATATATATATATAATTGAAATTGTTCATATTTTCAAGGTATCCTGACAGAAGAGTTAAAGTTACTATCTTTATTCCACCTTCCTCACTTCCTCTCGAAATTTCCTCGACAGAAAAATGAAATAG
>SEYY01024115.1:7500-24160 GCA_009176605.1 Armadillidium nasatum | reverse complement strand
ATAACTGCCAAGTTAATCATCAGATAGCTTCGACACAGTAACAAATAACAATACCAATATAATTTTTAAAATTGTTAGTCATTTAGTGCCTGGCTGCTATTATGGCTTTTGGCTTTTTTTCTTTTTCTTTTATTTTTTTTTTTACTTTATTAAGAAGTCATTCATAAATTATGAAACATTAACAAATTATAATTGACTCATTGTTAATACAAATACTACAAATACATACATACAAATTGCATAAAAATACTACTAAATTTTGGCAGTTTTCGTTGTTTTCTGTTTATACTGTTGCCTCTTCAATTCATATTGTCTTCTATCTCGGTTCTCAAGCTCATCAGTATTTAAAGTTCAATACTCTTAAATTCTTATGCAGAAACATATGAGTTTCCTTATTTTCTGGACACAGCCTATTTCTTGTAGGTTTATAGATATTACCACCTGTACTAAAGTGTCTTTCACTCTCAACTGATGATGGTGGTGAGCATAAATATTTTGAAGCCAAATTGCTCAATATTGGTAAAGTCTCCCGTGTTTTTTTTCCAAAAGAAATGGGTCTTCGCCTCTTTGAAGTGTTGGTAGAGTTAAATATTGATCCACTTCCTTTGCGCATCTACGAGTATGGGTTTGGGTTTGGGTTACACATCTGTTGTACTTGCAACGTCTAAGTCTGAATTTATTTTCATGGGCTTATTTGATTCAAAATCATCTTACAGTTTTGAAAGGGAAACAGTTTTAGGTACACTTTCATAAGTTCATTATCTTGATCATCATTAGAAGAGCTGTCTCCTGTTTGACTATCAATAGAATTTATCTCAACCTGATGTTCTACAATATTTATAACCCATTTCTTATTACTACTACTAAAGTTCACATCTGTTAAACTTGCTTGTGTCTCTAACTCTAACTCTCTCTTAAAGGAATAGAGTTTAATGCTCTGTTTGATTCTGGAAGTTTCGAAAATTTCGTCTCTGCTGATGTTGTTTGTTGATTTAATTTTGTAACCTACCCTTACAATGGCACGATTTCAATGGCTTCTTTGGGCCATCTCTCTACTATTTCTAAATTCTGCTCTTGTGCAGTTGATGGTGAATAGACAGATTTATTCTAAAATAAAATTACTTGTGATGCCTGAGCTGTGCTCTGATATAGTTTTGGGAATACCTTTCCTTCAAGAACATTTCTAAGTGTCGAACTTTAAATATGGCGGATCTAAACCTTGTTTAGAGGTTTGTGCACTTGCTTCTCTTTCGATTACTCCACCTAGACTTTTCTCTAATTTATCTCCTGATTGCCGACCTGTAATGACGAAATCTAGAAAGTTTTCATCTGAGGATCAAAATTTTATTCCTATCCGAAGTCACTCGATTACTTTCCGAAGATATTATTGAACACAGCGTTTCACCCTGGAGAGCTCAAGTAGTTGTTGTACATCAGCGTACGAAAACTCGTATGGTGGTTGATTATTCACAGACTATTAATAGGTTTACTTATTTAGATGCATACCCTCTGCTTCACCTTGATGATTTGGTTAATAAAATATTTCAGGTTTTTCAGTACCATATACTTGAGAAGTGCTTACTATTTGGTTCATCTTTTGGAAGAAGAGAGAAAATTTACTGCTTTCGAAGCAAGCGGGAAATTTTATCAGTTAAAAGATTGAGTTTTGGACTTACCAACGGTCTAAACTAAAGAGGAGCATGATGAGAATCTCAGAAAATTTATGAAGGCTGCCGAGCGTTATAGAATGACGTTAAACAAAGATAAGTTTGTATTTTGTTTTACTTCAATTCGTCTGCTTGGATATGAAGTGTGATATAAAGAATTGCGTCCCGATCCTGATCGAACTTACGTCTCTTCAAGAAATGCCTCTACCTCGAGACAAGAAAGAGTTGTCTCGTTTAATAGGACTTTTCGCATATTATTCTAAGTGGATACCGAAATTTTCAGAAAAAATACGACTTTTGATCGATTCTACACTTCCTTTAAATGAGAACTCCCAGGAATTCTTCTCTTCTATAAAAGATATCATGAAAGCTGTGAAAATGAGGATTGACGATAAACTTGTGTCACTTTGAAACTGATGCTTCTGAAACTTCCATTGGTGCCACATTGAGCCAAGAGAGTAGACCAGTCGCTCTCTTTTCTAGAACCCTTAATTCTGATGAGAGAAAGCATTGTTCCATTGAGAAGGAGGCCTACGTCATTGTTGAGGCCGTAAAAAGATGGAATCATTTTCTCTCCAAACGACACTTCAATTTAGTGACTTATCAAAAGTCTGTTTCATTTATGTTTGATGCAAAACATAAAACCAAAATTAAGAATGATAAGATCCTAAGATGAAAAACGGAATTACTTATAGGCTTGGAACTCAAAATGCTGCAGCTGAAGCCTTATCTTGGATTGTCTGTGCCTCAACGACAAAAATTAATCTTGTAAAGATTCATAGTGATCTTTGTCATCCGGGAGTTGCACGTTTTTATTATTATATTCTAACAAAGAATCTTCATTTTTTCGATGGACGAGGTAAAAAGCGTGGTATCTTCTTGTGCTATTTGTTGTAGAGTTAGGCCTAGATTTAGACCTACTCCGAGTGTATTAATTAAAGCCATTAATCCGTTTGATCGACTCAGTATGGATTTCAAAGGGCCATTACCGTCATCTATAGCTAATAAGTTTCTTTTAGTAGTGGCCAATGAATATTCTCGATTTCCATTTGCTTTTCCTTGCTCCGATAAATCGTCTAATACTGTTATAAGTTGCTTAACTGCGTTGTTTCTATATTCGGAACTCCTTCATATATTCATTCAGATCGTGGAACTGCTTTTATGTCTTCTGCTGTTAAACAGTTTCTCTTACGACACGGAATTTCGTCTAGCCGCTCAACCCTTTATTATCTTACCGGTCATGCTTAATGTGAAAGATATGTTAGGATTGTGTTGAAAAACATTATGTTGACACTCGAATCTCTTAAATTGCCTACAACATTATGGGAGATTGTCGTGCCCGATGCCTTACATTCCATCAGGGCTTTACTTTGCACATCAACAAACGCTACTCTACATGAATGTTTGTTTACTTATCCTCGACGTTCTTCTTGTGGATTAAGCATATCTACTTGGCTTATTACTCCTGGAAACGTTCTTCTACTAAAGCATGATAGATAAAAGGATGATTCATGTGTGGAAGAAGTACAACTCATTGATGTAATTCCTCATTACGCTCATATACGTTCCCCAAATGGTTGGGAGATACCATTTCTGTGGGAGATTTGGCTCCATTCGGAGACTCTGCTCCTGCTTTCACTGAGGATAAAATACAGAATTCTGTCGATGATGAGATCTCCCTTGGTGGGGATTCAGAGCTTCCTCATAATAATGAAAACCTGGAGGACGTCGAACGTCTTCCTGATTTTTCTCTTCGTCGTTCCACTAGAATTAGGAAAGCTGTTGATCGTCTTAATTACAGCTCATTTTCTTAAGAAAGGGTGTTTGATATAAATTTTGCAACAAACTAAATTAAGATCTATGTTTACTTGTGCTTTTCCTAGGCCGAGTCAATTCCGTAACTTCTGTTGAATTTAACTCAGCTATGTAAAACATGTTAAAGTTATTATTTATTGTGCTCTAGTTATGTTTATTATATTTATAAATCAGTATATTTTTATTATAACAGAGTGTGATTTTTAGAAGATTAAAGCCTTATAAACGAAGTATTTATTCTTGGCATTATTACAAAACACATTCTATAAAGGTCCAATTAGGTTTTGCATCAAGCAATTGAATCACAGGTTACTGTAGTGTCTTCATTTCGAACTCAAATTCAATTCAATTGAAGACATAAATAATACCCACTTCTCCTTCATTAAAATATTTAAAAATATTTTCCAATTTTGAAATATATTTTTAAATATATTTGTATAATACTAATTAAATATATATAAATTAGTATAATACTAATATTTCATAATTAAAATTAAAATTAAAATTTATGAATGCATATACAATAAAAAAAAAGTAGGCCCAAATTCAAGTAGGCCTTACTTAAAAAGGCAAACTAAATTCCTAGAAGATATTATATAGGCTCCTCAACCCAATACATAAATTTGCAATGAATAAGTAAATAAATGTAAAAGAAATTTTAAAAATATGCTTCAAATAAAAAAGGGAATAATGAGTCTACTTAAATAGACTCTATAATAATAAACTCATATACAAATGAGCCTAAAAATTAACTTTAAAAGTTTACTAAAATTTAAAATAATATTTGCAAATGATTGCACAATCTAAAAGACTTTCCGACAGTGAAATTAAAGGGTTTTTAGCAAACGTTTGTGTTTGTTTTTTCGAGCTTCCAAATTTTATCCCTTGTTTCAATGTAATCTTAATTACGTATATATATATATATATATATATATATATATATATATATATATATATATATATATATATATATATATATATATATATATATATATATATATATATATATATATATATATATATATATATATATATATATATATATATATATATATATATATATATATATATATATATATATATATATATATATATATATATATATATATATATATATATATATATATATATATATATATATATATATATATATATATATATATATATATATATATATATATATATATATATATATATATATATATATATATATATATATATATATATATATATATATATATATATATATATATATATATATATATATATATATATATATATATAGTATATATATATATATATATATATATATATATATATATATATATATATATATATATATATATATATTTATATTTATATTTATATATATATATTATATATATATATATATATATATATATATATATATATATATATATATATATATATATATATATTATATATATATATATATATATATATATATATATATATATATATATATATATATATATATATATATATATATATATTATATCTATATATAAAATTTCTAAAAGAAAAATTTTCCCCTAACCTACAACTGTGCAAATAGCAATGGCCGCCGGCAGAGAAATTGTTAAACCTTTGGGAAGTTTTGCACAAACCTACCCCTTGGTTTTCCCCCTAGAGAATAAACCTTTCTCTAAAACAAAGAGGAATGGTTTATGTAGTTTCCGGGAGAAGAAACTACAACCACTCGAATAAGAAAGAGGAGTAAATAACTCTGAATAAGTAGAATTTACTATACCTAAACAGAAGTCACTTGGGGAGCGAATGAGGTTTCTCCTTTTCACACGTAAAACGCATGTGTGAGAAAGATGAAAAAGAACGTTGTCATAATGTAAAATACGTTGGTGCGCCAAAAATATTACCCATTCTTCCAGTGAATATAAATAACCAGTCGAAAATCACCAGGAAATTGAGTAACAAGTTCCACCCTCGATATAGAAAACTAATAGCGCAATCAACAACAAACTTACTTCTCAACTATATCAAGGAGCCAGTGAAAATGTGGTTGGAAAACGTGAAAACAGAGAAATTAAATTAATTAATAAAATAACGAGAAGCGTCCAACTCAATGTGAAATTAATTATCAGAACAGAAAGGATTGAACGTAACCATAAGAGGGTCCTCCAACAAGAAAAGAAAACGTTATCTATGGTCATGAAAAGAGAATTTTTTTAAAGGATAAACATTTATAAACTTATTTTGGTTTTTAAGGGGGTTAAACACCTCCGGTTTCCATTTTGACTTTTTTCATAAATCCTTCATAAAATATATAATACTTTATATTTTTTCTACATTAATTTTTCAATATTTGGAAACATGTAGAAATAAAAAAAATATAAGATGTTGCTAATAGGTGTTGGTTTAGATGGCTTAGCTCTCGCTCAAAGTCATTGGAAATTTTTTTTTTAAAAACTTTTATTTATTTATTTATTTATTATTATTTATTTTGTTTTCATCTTTCAAGCTAATTTTCTTTTTAACCAGGAAATCTATAGATTAATTAATGACAATTTGTGAATATCTTCCTCTAATTCTCTATAATCGCTATAACTGTTTTTCCCCCCTTTTTTTATTCAAACTTTTTTTCTTTGAAAAATTGAATTTCGAGAAAACGGATAAATGTCCAATTTGTATTGTAAGATACGCACATCAATTCATGTTTGAATGGTCATATCTCAGTAACCATTTGGAATTAAGAAAAACTAATTACATATTTGGAATCAGGAAATTATTTTCTATAAAAGTATAATAAAAATAAATAAACTTTGTGGTTGCCATATGCTGTCAGATTCAAGGTTGTTCGATAGGTGTCACTTAAAAGTCTTTTCCTCAAGAACCGTTTGGTATTATGAAAAACTATTTACATATTTAGAATCAGCAAAGAATTAATTAAAACATTATTGAAAAAAAGCTTCCTCCATTTTCACCCACTTTTCCTATCGGAGGGTTCCCCTTTGAGATATTTTTTTTATCTGTCATATTTCAATAACCATTTGGAATTATGAAAAACTAAATACACATTTGGAATCAGGACATTAGCTATAAAGATATTTCAAAACATTTTGCAAATTTTTTTCCTTTTGTGAGCGCCATATGCCGCTAGATTCAAAGTCATTCGATAGGTGTCACTTTAAAATGTCTTTTTCACAGGAATCATTTACAAATATGAAAAACTAACTATAGGTTTCGAAGCAGCAAAGAATTTGCTAAAAATTGTTAAAAAACACACGGAGAAATTTTTACCCCTTCCCCTAAAAGTTTGTATTCCTCAATTTAAAAACCCCTTCCCCTAAAAGTTTGTATTCCTCAATTTAAAAAAAAATTTGGTGGGTCATGTTATACATTGAGTGTTCTTATATCAGCAATCATTTGGAATTATGGAAAGGTAATTACACATTTGGAATCATTAGAAAATTTTCTTTACAAATATAAATAAAAATTAAAAAATAATCAAAAAACTTTCCATTGAGGGCCGGCTCCATACCCAGTCAAATTCAAGGTCATTCGAATGGTTTCACAATAAAAGTCTTTTTCTCAGGAACCGTTTGGAATTATGAAAAGTCAATTACATATTTGAAATCAGCATAGATTTTAGTGATAAACTATTGAAAAATTGGCGGTAATATTTCTCACCCCTAAAGTGGGGGACCCATAGTTAGAAGGTCCCTTGAGTTTAACTGTTAATTAAAAGAATAATTAATAAAGTGAATACAAAAATTGAAACTGAAACGTAGCAACTAAACATGAAATGTACAATATATCGTGCAAATTCCAGTACCCGAATGTTTGTAAGAATTTCCCTGACCAAAGACCAACCTATGGTATGCATAACACCTTAAAGTCACGATCGGTATAATAATAACGGTTGAAAGTCTGCATGTAAATGAAAAATTCGGTACAGATTATAAAATTAAGCTTTGATATTTTCACTTTGATATATATATATATATATATATATATATATATATATATATATATATATATATATATATATATATATATATATATATATATATATATATATATATATATATATATATATATATATATATATAATTTTGATAACCACTATAATAAATAAACCGTGGAATCCTTATTTATATAATTTTATTAACTGCTAATTCCTCGAAATTATAACATCACTAGCAGTTATATAAAATTATATATATATATATATATATATATATATATATATATATATATATATATATATATATATATATATATATATATATATATATATATATATATATATATATATATATATATATATATATATATATATATATATATATATATATATATATATATATATATATATATATATATATATATATATATATATATATATATATATATATATATATATATATATATATATATATATATATATATGAACCTCTCGTTGCATTTTCAAGATATTATCATTGAGGAGGAAAAGGTTAAGCAATAGATCTCTCACGCAGGTATTCTTCTCATCCTGCAACATCTCTATCCTAACAGCAATAGGCGTCATTATTTCGATGTACTCAAGAATTACCTCTTTATCAGTTTTATTAAATACCGGAAAACAAGGCTTTTGTTTCATACAAATGTTGTTGATTTGTGTCATATTATCATCAAAGTTCTTAAGCAAGACTTTCAAAGAATCGTATGGGGAGTTCCAGCGAGTAATACTTGGTGTTTTAAGCTTTGTTCCCAACTCCTTCTTGATTCTCGCAGAAGCTGTAGTTTTCCTATTTTGGGCATTCCACGATGTCTGTGATTTAGCAAGTGTCTTATTAAATAGATCTTTGGCATCAGAGGACCAGCGAAGAACTTTCGAAACATCCCTAGTAGACAAGATGTTTAATGTGTGGGAAATGCAACGGCTATGTTTAAGTAAGTATAGGGATCGTGTTCTTCAAGCAGATATTAAGATAGAGCGCAAATTTGCGCTCCTTAAAAAGTTGTTAAGCGCAAATTTTTACCTAAAACGCAAATTGCTCTTTTACTCTTTGCGCTTTCATTTGCGCATATGCCCACCTCTGATATATATATATATATATATATATATATATATATATATATATATATATATATATATATATATATATATATATATATATATATATAATGGAAGTGTGATAATAAATTTTTAAGAAGATTTTGGATTTTCCTTTGCAAGTCCAGTTAGCCCTTTCCCATATAACTATGGTTATTTTGATCCTCTTAATTTATGTCCACAGAAACCAATGGTTTTAATATTTTACTATATTATAATACATATTTCTAAATTAATATAAAACTGCTGTACAAAATAATAGTTCCATCAAAGTCTCTCCTGAAGAAAGGAAATTATATAGAAGATCCAGTGAAGAAAAGGAAAGTAATATGTATGAATGTTTATTAAAATTTATCTGAGATAAAAATATCTAAAGATAAATTTTAAAATAATATGTAAACTAAAAAGAGAATAAAGTAAATTTCTACTCAATTTGTATGTAGCCACACAGCTGAAATAGAATTATAAAAATTGAAAACATGTAATATATGTATGATTTAAATATAACATAGACGAATACATATATTTACGCAAGCTTGCAATCACCTATTTGCTATTTACTATATATATATATATATATATATATATATATATATATATATATATATATATATATATATATATATATATATATATATATATATATATATATATATATATATATATATATATATATATATATATATATATATATATATATATATATATATATATATATATATATATATATATATATATATATATATATATATATATATATATATATATATATATATATATATATATATATATATAAAGTATGCGTTCATGATAGATCGAGGTTGCAAGAGATGACTGCAGTCAGAAGAGTTCAGCCGATCAGCCAACTTGCAATCCAGATCCCACAAGAGAAAATTTTGAATCAAAACATTAAACAATTCTCTTTATTTGATTGAAATCACTTTCAATAATTTAATAATCATATGATTATTATAATATCACCATGAAAAAAAAATTAAAGAAAAATTAGATTATTCCAGAGAAAATTATACATTTAAGTGAATGAAAAAATATGAGGGATCGAGGGGAAAAAATGACAGTTTTTCTCCGTGATCGATTTAGTCCGTCCACCTTTCATATCACTGCTAATGTTTCGCAAGTAAAATTATGGAGATTCTTTTTTCTGTAATAATTTTAAGAATAAATTTTAATTTTAACTATGATTTTATTACAATGTTCAATACATGTATATAGTAATAAATACAAATTAATTGTTATCAAAAAAATAAAAAATTTCAAATAAAATTAATGGTTAAGCAATTACGATTAATATTAATTTTGATAACTGAAAGATGAATGAGGTTGATGTTTTTCACTATATTTTAATTAACTTAGGTAAAAGAAACCCTTTGTAATTAATATATGTCCATGATAAACAAATGGAGAGATTGATTAGTACTGAGTTAGGAAATCCCTATTTAAAAATAGTTTAAAGCAATAAAAAATGTTGTTTTAATAAGGACAATAATTCTATTCTTACATTCACAATACTTGAAGTAAGAGATTCATTTCTCGCATCCTTATATAAGAAGGATTCTCCTTTAACTACTCTCCCCATTAAAAGTGAAGAAAATAATTTTCAAAACTCTACAGATGATCTTGATCGTTTGTAGTTCTCTCATACATCGATATACTTCCCAATGAACAATTTAGTGGTGCCGAGAAAAACACTTTAGAATCCTTTAAGGATAGTTTACCTTTCGAAAATGGGAGATATGTGTTGTCTCTGCCTTGGTGTAACAATCATCCTCCTCTTCCTCATAATTATTCTTTATCATAATGTCGCTAAATATTAGGATGTAAGTTTAGGATGGATCCTCAACTCCTTAAATCATACGACGATGTGATTTAGAATCAACTCTCTCATAATTTCATTGAAGGGGTCAAACCTTCAACTCCTTTACATCCTGAGTCCAAATTGCATTATCTTCCCTATCATGGAGTTCGTAAATCATCCTTGACATCCGCCCTGAGGTTAGTATATGACTATTCCTCAGTAAACTCCAGTTTAAACCAGTCTTCAGAGTGGTCAATCTTTCATTACCGACTTAGGTAAATTGTTGTTCAAATTTCGCATAAAACCTTATTCAACCTCTTTAGATATTGAGGAAGCATTTCTTGATATTTGTCTAGCTGAAAAGGACAGAGACTCTACTCGATTTCTTTGGGTTAGAAACCTTTCTGATCCTAATTCTCCTCTTATAACATTTTGATTTAAATCAGTATTATTTGACGCGACTTGTAGTCAATTTTTGTTAGCAACATGTCTACATCACCAAATAAACAAATTGGAAATAGTACATAAAGATTCTACTTTAGAAGAAATTTATGCTGATAATCTCTTCGAAAAGCTTGAAACCGAAGAAGAGATTAAACTTTATTTCTCTGACACACGATCTTTGTTTAACAAAGCCGGTCTTAATCTATGTGACTTCTGTGCTTCAAAATCAGAATTTGGGCATAGAAGGTCATTTTTGTGAAATTTTTAGGCATGGAGTGGAATGTTATTTCCTACACCATGTCTTATCCTACTCACAGCTTTGATCTCGAATCTAACACCAAACGTAAAATATTACAAAACGCTGCTTCTGTTTTTGATCACATTGGTGTTCTGTCACTAGTATTATAAGAGGAAAAATGTTCTCCATAAAATCTGAAAATCAGACCTAAATTAGGAAAAAGCATTCCCAAACACCTACAAAAGAAATGGAGATTGATTTCTGGGCATCTCCAAAATTATATTCATTTCAAGCTGCTTCAGCAACTCATTTACACTCAAGAAGTAGAACTTCATTCATTCTCAGATGCATATGGGTCTGCTACCGCCACAGTGTTGTTTGTGATGTAATGTCTACATACCACCCCAATTTCCAATTTGCTTATTGCAAAAGTAAAAATTTCATCAATTAAAAGCTTTCCATTCCACCGTTGGAGTTAATGGGTGCTGTACTTTCTTCTCGTATGTTGAAATTCGTAATAAACACCTTTAATAATATTCTTGTGTTTCGCCACATTTAAGCTTGGAGTGACAGTCAAGTTGCTCTTCAATGGCTACATTCTAAAAAACAACTCACCACCTTTTAATCAAGACAGGATGGATGAGTGTTACTGAATGCATCAATGAAGAATAAATAAAGGATTGATACTGATAAACTTGAGATCGTCCTCACGACTGATCTCTTTGTCTGCAATTGTCGAACTCAGCAGATTGTCCTCTAAGGGAAGGGTCAACCTTTTTTTAAAAAATCATCCGATTCTCCTGAAAATTTCAATATAGATATCTTTTTTTCGACGAAAAAACTCGATTCCTAACGTTTTTACGAGGGATTTAAAGTTTTGAAGTTATTTTTCTGAAATTTAAGGTATGTTTAAATCTACGGTGAAGGTAAGTCAAAAAAAGTTTATATCTGAAAATTGGTGCGTGTATTCATGAGTCTATTGGTTACAAAAGCTTTTAACAGACTTTTGCTCCTATAGTTCTAAAAAAAAAAAATTCAGCACATGCACCAGTATCGAGAAAAGAATTTTTTTGAAAAAAAATTCACCATTTCTTAAAAAAATATTTTTTGAAAAAAAACTACAAATCCCACATTAGTTATTTTTGGTAAGTGTATAGAGAAGTAATAGGGCTACAAATATTTTAATATATATTCTTCGATCCGAATCATTTTTTCCTAGAAATAGACCCTTAAAGAAGGTCCATTTTTTGACCAATTTTCAAAAATTCCAAAAGTGTTCTTATAACAAATATCATTAATAATGCTCTACATAAAAGTTGTAGATATATCCCTCCACTAAACAATATCCAAAAATAAAAAAAATTGTAGGATTATTTTTTTTTTAAGTAATTTTTTTCTCCGGGAAGGTATGTTTTCTTTCAAAAATTTTGAGTGCTTATAACTTATTTTCTAGACGTGATATCAAAACCCCTTCCTACAAAATCGAGAAATTCGAGCTAAGATTGTTCAGTTAAATTTTCAGCTCATGTGGACCAGTGGTTTTACCCCTCTATTAACTTTTTTTTCAACATTTAACCCCAAATAACTTCTAAACTGTTAATCCCTTGTAAAAACGTTATGCATGGACTATTTTCGTAAGGAAAAATCTATCTATGCTAAAAAATTTCAGCTCAATCGGTCTTAAAATAAAAAAGTATTCAAAAAATTGAAACCACCCCATAAGAATAATCCTTTATAACTACTCCTCCCATCAGTCACCAAGTGTTCCCATTTTCAATGCTTCTTCTCAGTCGTAAGGTTCTTTGATATGTTAATTATTACTAGTTAGTGTAGATACCTTTAATATCGAGTATTATCAGGATGTCTGTTTTCTAGGATTTACGAATTAAACTTTTTTAAGAGGCTTTCAGATTCAAATTCCTAATTTCGTTCTCCTTCCACTAAATGGAACCGATCAATTTCAAAACAAATTTAATTTTTAGCAAACTCTCCTTAAATTTTTAGTGTATTTAGCTTTTTCTCGGTAAAATAAAAGCCCATTTCTAATGTTTTTCTAAGTCTGTAACGGTTAAAAAATTTTTTTTTTTTTTGGAAATTTGACCCCTTTTTCAAATGAATGATGGAACCTAACCACTTTTTGGAATGACCTGATATTTGGACTGTATATTTAGAATTTTATTTGGTACAAGAGTTTCTAATAGTTTTATTCTTTGACCTTTAGGAAAAGTGTTATAAGCCCAAAACTGAACAACTGTAGAATTTTTTTTAATCCACCTTTTCGGAAAATTTTTAAAAAAAAAAACTAAACCTGCAACATTTCTTATTTTTGGTGGATGGATAGAGGAGGAATATTTGTATAAATTCCTCTCTATTCTTTATAGAGAGATATAACCTCTCAAATATGGTTCATTTTTGACAGAATTTCAAAAATTCCTATAGTTCGAGAGCCAATATATCTCTTTAAATTGCAATTAATAATGTAGTAAATAAAAGTTGTAGCCCTGTCTCTCTTCTAAACAATATCCAAATATTAAAATTAGTAGGCTCCTTTTTTTTAAATAATTTTTTTTGTCCGAAAGGGTAGGTTTTTTTGCAAATGTTTTTTTCAAGGAAATATTTTAGTGGTAATATCTTTTTTCTAGACGTGATATCAAAAACATGTTTCCACTAATGTAAGAAATTGGGGCTAAGATTATTCAGCTAAATTTTCAGCTCAGTGGTTAGGCCCCGCGATTCATTTAATTTTAAACTTTGGGTCCAAATAATTTGCAAACCTCTAGAATCTCAGAAAAACATTTCAATAATATTTTTTTTTTAAAGATTAGACCTTCCCCTTTATAAAGCATTTTTTTCACTATGCGTTTCGTCAACTCTATTTTCCTATATTCTACAGCTGTAGATTTCTCAGAGACTCGTGAGGTATACCTTTCATTTGATGAAAGCAGTGTTCCACTCTCACTTTCTAAATTTTTATCTTGATTTTTACTGGTCTATAATTTCTTCTGATTAAGATTTTTTTTTTTTTTTTGCAACATTTTCAACATTTTTCAACCACAAGGCCAATGAAAATGCAATTGCATTTTCATTGGCCTTGCGGTTGAAAAATGTTGAAAATGTTGCATAAAAAAAAATAAATAAAAAAATAAAAAAAAAAATTAGGCATAAAAAAGGGTTAAAAATGGGTTAAAAAGTGTTAATGCATGCAACATGCAAATGTTGCAAACCGATTTTTTGGTATATATATATATATATATATATATATATATATATATATATATATATATATATATATATATATATATATATATATATATATATATATATATATATATATATATATATATATATATATATATATATATATATATATATATATATATATATATATATATATATATATATATATATATATATATATATATATATATATATATATATATATATATATATATATATATATATATATATATATATATATATATATATATATATATATATATATATATATATATATATATATATATTATATATATATATATATATATATATATATATATATATATATATATATATATATATATATATATATATATATATATATATATATATATATATATATATATATATATATATATATATATATATATATATATATATATATATATATATATATATATATATATATATATATATATATATATATATATATATATATATATATATATATATATATATATATATATATATATATATATATATTAAGCACTTCTAAATTTGTGGTCATTTTCTTTACGATAGAATTTTCTGAATCTTCCTGTAGAATATCTTCAAACAAATCTTCTACTTCAGTACATAATTCTTTGAAGTTGTTTTAAATTTCGTTTCTTCGGAAATTTTATCATCAGTTTTCTCTGACTTTTCATCAACCTTAGATTTTCCTATTGATGTTTTTGAAATTTCATCTTTCTTGATAGTATTAGGTTCCTTATACTCCAAAAATAGCTGAACAATTATTTCCTTCGATTTATTGTTATTCCCTCTTTTTTTTATCCAAATTAAATTTTGACTGAAGAGTATTCTGTTCTAAAACTTTAGTTCTTTTATCTTTCTTTTCAATCTCTTCCACAAGCTCAGTGAGATATTTCTGAGATAAGTTTATTTTCTCTTGTAACTTTCACTAATGTCTCTTCCCTTATGTTGGAAATAATATCCTCTTTCGTTTCTACTCTTTTATTCAATTTGATTTTAGACTATTTTACTCCTTGTGATCAGACTTAAGACATTCTTGTTCTTCTCTCTCTTGACAAGTTAATGATTTATTCCAATTTCGTGCTGTTCATATTCTTCATAATCAGAATCATAACCAAAAATTTAGCTTACAGTTTAGATTCTTTTCTTCTCAAAATTGGGTTCGCATTTATTTTTCTGCACGGTCTTGTCATGAGATTTGATCGATTTAATTTTTCATCCTTTCTTTGTGATTATCTTTGTTGAGAAGCCACATTTTCTTTTCCTTCTTCATCGGGTCCTCTAAAGATTTCATTTTCTATTTTAATTTCAGCTCTCTCATCACTTGCATCATAATCTTTGTTTGCTTCCTTATTATTCTTATAGTTGGAGACTATTTTTTGTAAATTCAAGTTCATTACTTGTAGCAGGTTTTTCTTCTTCTATTTTAAATTAATAATAAAGATAATCCTCATATTTTTCTAATACCTTAGTATTTTCTACATATCAAAATTAACATCCTCATCCGCATCCGCATCCACATCCGCATTTTCGAAAATTCAACATCCTCATACTCATCCGCATCCGCATCCGAATCCTCATCCGTATCCGCATCCGCACTTGACGGAAGTTCTACATCAGCATCCGAACTTCATCAAAATTCGACATTCGCATCCGCAAATGAGAAAATTTGATATCTGATCCATTACTGAATTATATATATATATATATATATATATATATATATATATATATATATATATATATATATATATATATATATATATATATATATATATATATATATATATATATATATATATATATATATATATATATATATATATATATATATATATATATATATATATATATATATATATATATATATATATATATATATATATATATATATATATATATATATATATATATATATATATATATATATATATATATATATATATATATATATATATATATATATATATATATATATATATATATATATTCAAGATTTTAAAGTCTTGCTATAACCTCTCACATACTATTTTCTATATAGAAATTAATAGCAGACATTAATTTTCTATATATATATATATATATATATATATATATATATATATAATATATATATATATATATATATATATATATATATATATATATATATATATATTTCGCATTTCACCAAAGAGAGTTTCTAGTGCACCCTTGACCAATATTGCAGTGCCTATGCTCCCGCTATATTCTTCTTTCTTAATATGTACCCCCACAAATTTACAGGTACTTCTATGCACATTTCCTTTTTATAACAATTAAAATGGCGAAACATAAATGTTCCTCAGTGAAGCATAGAGGGGTGGCTTTCAAAG
>SEYY01024113.1:70000-73636 GCA_009176605.1 Armadillidium nasatum | reverse complement strand
TTGAATCTTGTAAAATCAGAAGTCAGAAGTTAGAGTCACGATCAGAGTCGTTCTTGGAACCGGAATTGGAATTGGAAACTTCTGAAATCTGAGTCCGAATCGGAATTCGAAGTCAGCATTTTAACAGTCTTATAAGCGATTAAATAAAATAAGCAAAATAATTTAACAAATTCTGTACCCTCGAATATATTATAAAAATAAGAGTGAAAAAGGTTGGTGAAGAAAAAGCTGAAAATTTTAAGAAAATAAAATTTTTATTTAAATACAAACAAACAAACATCTTAAACTTATTAAGCATTTAATAAATATCAATAATCTAGTAATAATAATAGTAATAATAATACGAAAAACAATTATAATAATACTAATAATAATAAATATAATAATATTAATATTAATAATTATAACAATAATATTAATAAAAATAAAAATAATAACAATAATAATAAAATAATAATAATAATAATAATAATAATAATAATAATAATAATAATAATAATAATAATAATAATAATAATAATAATAATAATAATAATAATAATAATAATTTAATACTAAGAATAATAATAAAAATCCGAATTATTTCTAAAATAATTGAAAATCGTTTTTATAATTTCACATCACAGATTTAATAGCTAGAAAGTTTAACACTTCTAAATCCCGAAAAATTATCGTCAGTTGGGTTGACAATTTTGCATCCAGAATGATCATCGGGAAAGGATTTGACACTCTCGTAACCACGAACATCTTTGTATGAATTCACAAAATAAGGATTATTTTTCCTCCTTCGTAGAGTCTGCAAAGAAGAAAAGGTTTTATTAAGTCTCTTTCACTAAGTGAAAAAAAAACTCAAAATCTTTTTTGAAAACTTTCTTTAATTTCTCAAACAATCAAATAATATTCTTACTTAAGAAGGATTATAATATATTTGACAAAATTAGCAAAGAAATATGAAATGAAATTGATATTAAATTTTGGTTACGTTTTTTATGAGAAATTAACTTATTTTTAAAAATTCTTTAAAAGTTATTGTTGCAATAATTAAGAAGAGAAAGTCACTTACCACCATAAGATCCCGAAAGCAAGAAATGTGGTGGAGCATTCCATCCTTCTCAACAACGTTTTGGAAATGTAAGCAACCATCACATTCATCGAGAACCTCTACGAACGGATTTTGACATTCTGGACACTGAGGCAGTAACCCATCTGGGACAACTGGAGAGATTACTTTTGGGATCTCTTCTTCTGTTAACAAAAAAAATAAAGATTTATATTTTTAATGAATAAATAGTTTATGTTCACTTTTTTAAATGAATTTTTTCGAATAAGGAAAGAACAATGCTATAAAGATTAGAGAGAGGAAGAGAGAGGAGGGAGAGAGAAAGAGAGAAGAGAGAGAGATTGAGAAAAAAAAAAAAATAAAAAAAAAAAATGGACGGTATGGTAATGAACAATATCATCGTAAAAAAAACACAAAACAACAAAAATAATAGTAATAATAATAAATTAATAATAAAAAAGTAATATAAAAATAAAATAAATGAAAATGACATTAAAAAAATATAATGGAAAATAATAATATTCAAACTTGCTTCTGCAAATAACTAAATAATAATAAAATAATGAAAAATAATAATAATAATAATAATAATAATAATAATAATAATAATAATAATAATAATAATAATAATAATAATAATAATAAAAATAATAATAATAATAATAATAATAATAATAAAAATAATAATAATAAAAATAATGAAATAATAATAATAATTAATAAAATAATAATAATAATAATAATAATAATAATAAATAATAATAATAATTAATAATAATAATAATAATAATAATAATAATAATAATAATAATAATAATAATAATAATAATAATAATAATAATAATAATAATAATAATAAATAATAATAATAATAATAATAATAATAATAATATAATAATAATAATAATAATAATAATAATAATAATAATAATAATAATAATAATAATAATAATAATAATAATAAAAGAAAGATAACTTACCAGTCGTCTCCGCCCATTCTTTTTCAAAGAGTGTCTTGGGATCTTCTTTGACTCTCATCGTGTTGGACTTGAATCCATTAAAATAAGAATGTCGATATGACCGAAGCAGAAAATAAATTATGTTCCTTTTTGGCATTGTGAATTCGCCTTCTTTTCCGTTCAGGACCATAAGAACCTACTTCACCTATATATATATATATATATATATATATATATATATATATATATATATATATATATATATATATATATATATATATATATATATATATATATATATATATATATATATATATATATATATATATATATATATATATATATATATATATATTACCTCTGGTGGGAAAAGACCAGAGGCCTATCAAATTTCCACCAGAGTTAGGGATCAATCCAGAAATCTGGATTAATTTAAAAGGTGTATAAATCGTAGGAAGTTTGAAAAATACATGAAGGGAGTGTGTTCCAGACTTTACCAGTAGAGTACAGGTAAGATTGAGCATAGCGGTTAAGTCTGGGGTCGGAGAGTTGGACACAGAAAGGATGAGAGTATATAGAAAGGCGTATTACTTGCTTCAATGCTACCCTCATTACATCTATTAATTGCTGTTGGGAGGGGCATAATAATAATAATAATAATAATAATAATAATAATAATAATAATAATAATAATAATAATAATAATATAATAATAATTTGCTATTAATAATAGTACATTATTTTACTATAGGATATAAAGTAACAGATAGAAAGTCATTAATGAAAAACAGAAAAAAGTGTTGGGGATAGGGCAGAGCTTTCAGGAACATCACTATTAATAGATTTAAAGGATAAACGGTGGCCATCTACAACAGCTGCTATAGAACGACCAGAAAAGAAAGCAGAGAGAAGGATAGATACCGAAAGAAGGAAGTTTAGAAATCTAAGTTTTCTGTCAGACTCTATCGAAAGCTTTCGATATGTTTAATGCCACAGCGAAAGAAAAACCGAAACCCCGAAGAGAAGAAGATCAAAAGTCAAAAAGTAGGGAAAGAAGATCACCAGAAGAACGTTCTTTACGAAAGCCATACTGGCGATCAGAGATAAGATTAGAAGAATTGAGGTGTTTCAAAATCTTTCTGTTAAGATTCAAAAACTTTAGAAAGAACGGAGCTTAAAGAATAATAATAATAATAATAATAATAATAATAATAATAATAATAATAATAATAATAATAATAATAATAATAATAATAAATAATAATAATAATAATAATAATAATAATAATAATAATAATAATAATAATAATAATAATAATAATAATAATAATAATAATAATAATAATAAATAATAATAATAATAATAATAATAATAATAATAATAATAATAATAATAATAATAATAATAATAATAATAATAATAATAATAATAATAATAATAATAATAATAATAATAATAATAATAATAATAATAATAATAATAATAATAATAATAATAATAATAATAATAATAATAATAATAAAAAATTATTAATCAATGATAATAATAAAATAGCAATTACGGTAATAATAACATCAAATCTAAATTTTAAGGAAATATTGTCTAAATTAATAATC
>SEYY01024113.1:55000-65000 GCA_009176605.1 Armadillidium nasatum | reverse complement strand
TGCTTCGCACATCTGGGTTGGTTCCACACATACAGCTCTCCTAGAGAAAGTGGAGTCTAGGGCATTTCGTCTAATCAACTCTTCCTGCTCTAATTAACTCTCTTCAAGTCTCTTTCTGACCGTCGAAGTGTTGCGTCATTTTCTCTATATACTATCGCTATTACAATGGACACTGCTCTTCTGAACTCTCTCGTCGCATACCTCCTCCATTGAGAAGAGCTCGTGCGACACGCCTTTCTATACAGTTTCATCCTTTCTCTGTCCAACTCTCCGACCCCAGACTTAACCGCTATGCTCAATCTTACATATACTCTACTGGTAAATTCTAGAACACACTCCCTTCATCTGTTTTCCCAACTTCCTTTGACTTGCATACTTTCAAACGCCGTGTATCTGGACTTGTCGGCCACCATCGACCATGGATAGATTCTTTCCAACTCCGGTGGAATTTGGTAGGCCTCTGGCCTTTGCCCACCGGAGGAGATATAAATATATATATATATATATATATATATATATATATATATATATATATATATATATATATATATATATATATATATATATATATATATATATATATATATTCCCAAAAAAGGAACAGGCTCTCTCTAGATATGAGTAAAACTTTAATATTTTTACATCATAATTTGAGGGTATTTGAATTCGACTATCAAGTGATGTCTTTACCTTAAAGGAGTATATTATGTCATGTTTGAAAAATAGCGTTTTTTATATTTTGTCTTTTCTGTTGATTAATTGAGATCTCTTCTTTCATTATTTTTATTCTTTATATTGTAGCTAGTTAAAGAATCTTCTTGCAAATTGTAATCATGTTAAAACATAAAAGCGAGTAGCTACACTTTGTTAATAATTACTGGAAAATGGAAATGGAATATTTTTTGAATAAACATAAACAAAAAAAAGTTATTAGTATTATATTTGCATTTATTATTCCTAAAAGATAATATTTTAATTTAAAAAATACTTGGGGATATCCAAATATGAAATACATGACTAAGTTGCCTAGCAGTACATAAATGTTCTATCTTATTACTGTGTATTTCTTATAATAATTAAAGTATTGGTATCGGTATCGGTATCGGTATCGGCACCTGAAAAAATAGAGTATCCGTATCGGCCTCTTTACTGGTATCGGTACATCTCTATATATATATATATATATATATATATATATATATATATATATATATATATATATATATATATATATATATATATATATATATATATATATATATATATATATATATTTCAATTTATATTGTCAGATATTTATTTTATTCTTTATGATTATTAATTTAAATATTTTTGATATTATTAATTTTACATTATGAATGTGAAGAAATAAGACTTGAATTTGTTCTGTTTGTAAATAAATAATAAATTTTAAATGTCATTTAAATGATTTTTTTTTAAATCTTTTTATTTTTGATCAAGAGATCACGTGGTAGATAGAAATAAGAAAATCAAATTAGGATTTTTATTTGTTTTAAAATTTATTGCTTCACTTGCTCTCTATGCCTTTAGAATAAAATAAATAAATAATTTGTTTTTCATTAATTAATCGTAGCTTGAAACGATATTTGTCAACTATCGAAAATTCATGAGAGAGAATCCTGTTAAATTATTTAAAAAATGACGCAATATTAAAAGACAACCGTGATTGGTTGATCAATTAGAAGCGGAGCTTAATTCGGAAACCGAATAAAATAAATAAATAATTTGTTTTTCATTAATTAATCGTAGCTTGAAACGACATTTGTCAATTATCGAAAATTCATGATAGAGAATCCTGCTAAATTATTTAAAAAATAACGCAATATTAACCGTGATTGGTTGTTCAATTAGAGGCGGAGCTGAATTCGGAAATCGAAGTTACTCATTGACTACGTATCAACAATAATCACATTATAATTAGATTTTTTTTTTTTTTTTTTTTTTTTTTTTTTTTTTTTTTTTTTTTTTTACAAACTACTTTATTCTAAAATACTTTTAATCTGATACATAAAAAATGTATTATCCAGGTAAATATCGTTTCTTTGTGTAGTCACTTATTCTCATATATATATATATATATATATATATATATATATATATATATATATATATATATATATATATATATATATATATATATATATATATATTCTTATACTTAAACAAATATTAAAGTCAATAGTGTTTTCCAAACAGACATATCTTTCTTTGGTAAATTATTTTCAGTTTATTTTCATTTTCCTTTACTTATTGCTTTTAATTATTAATATACGCTCATATTACATACAAGATTAGATTAATTTTATTATTATTATTATTATTATTATTATTAGATCATTATTTTTTTAATTATTGTTGCAATAATTTTGTTATTATTGATATCAATTGTTATTATTATTATTTATTATTATTATTTTACTATTATCATTATTTTATTATTATTATTATTATTATTATTATTATTATTATTATTATTATTATTATTATTATTATTTTTATTATTATTAAATTAAAGTTAACATAATATTTTATATTTTCATATATTTAAGAATAGTTCATTGAATAACTGACAACCTTTCTTATGTAGTGTATTCGAAAAATTCTTAAAAAGATTTTTTGATATTTTGATTAATACAGCTTAAAATCATTCGATTATAATCGATTTTGGGAATAAATTTTTTTTTTTTACAGTACTTTCTAGAACTTAAATTCTGTTAATAAAGTTTCATTAAATATTAATTAAAAGTTAAGGCACAATTTGTTCATTTGTTCAACTGACTTTCTTTTTTTTTTTAATTATTTAACTTAATTAGTAAAAAAAAACTTGTGAACTGTGTTTTTAGAACGAAATGACGAAAACAAGATTAATTTTTATATACTGCACAAAACCTTTGAGAAAATTTAAGGTCAACTTCTCTCATAAAAATTACTGCATTACAAACTTACATTCGAGTTACGAAGATGCACTAAGAATAATGTACTTTTTTAATTAAAGTTCAACAGTAATATTGCGGGTATCAATACATGTCAATAATTGCATTAAAATCATAATATATTACTGACTTCCACTATTAATAAAGGAAAATAAAAATTTTTTACCTATCTTGTTTTTGTGTTTTCTCAGAAGATGCTTCCGTTATCATAGAAGCATCTTCTTTTTCATCATTATTGATCCATGTTTTCTGCATTTTTCTTCAACACCATTTCAACAATCGGGTCATTATAATCATCATTATCATTATAGTTCATCAATTAAATACATACTTCCTTTGTTAAATTTATCAACAAATTCTTCAATATCTAATGCTTGATATATTGTACTATATATATATATATATATATATATATATATATATATATATATATATATATATATATATATATATATATATATATATATATATATATATATATATATATATATATATATTTATATGAGGGGTGGAGATTTTGTTTTCAAAAGTAAAAAAAAAAGGTCGACAAAACTTCCCTTATATGTGACTGCAGTAGTAGAAAGCATTAAAATAAGAAAAATTAAAATATTAATCTTTAATATAAGGTAAATTTTGTTGAAACTTTTTTTTTATTTCATTTAATTCATTCATATTTATAATGGCCTTACCCGTAATTAATTTTCAAAAATTTTATATAATTAAAAAATAATATAAAAATTTCAACATATATATATATATATATATATATATATATATATATATATATATATATATATATATATATATATATATATATATATATATATATATATATATATATATATATATAAAAGAAATGAATTGAAAATACGCAAATCATTAAAGAACGTACAAAATGAAACCTAAATGAAATACAGAAATGTTAATAAATATTGTAGTTGAAAGCTCGAAAAGAATATTGGAAAGCATTTGAATGAACGAAAAAGTGTTCACAAGGAAAATACAGTCAAATACCGAACAATAACTTTGAAATGCAAAGATATTGCCAAGCATTTTATGGATATTTTTTCGACTCTAAATAGCGAATGGAAGAAGAAAAACTTTGAAAATATTATGCAGAAATATTTCTTTTATTCTTATGATCAAAATAAAAGAAAGTCTTTTGCAAAGTAAACTTATTATTATTATTATTATTATATATTATTATTATTATTATTATTATTATTATTATTATTATTATTATTATTATTATTATTATTATTATTATTATTATTATTATTATTATTATTATTATTATTATTATTATTATTATTATTATAGTTTTTATTGAAAATAGTAATTCTGCGGAAAATATTATTAATATTTCATTTAGTTGCTAATCATAATATTCATCAATTGCAACTCCAAGTATTTTATTAATATTTGAAAGATTAACTTTAGTTATCATAAAAGAAAATGTGTTTACGTTTAATTTATCTAAATCTGTATTATTATCATTATTTATTGTAATTGCTACCATTAATTAATCGCTACCACCAAACACTAATTAAGGATAATAATCATTTACCACCGTTCTAAACTTTCCAAAATCTTACTACCTTTTACCGTAGAGAAGAGTGTATTTGAAACGCTTCTGGCCAGGTGGAAATTACTCCAGAATCAAAGTTTCATAGAATAAGTTTTGAATCACAGTTCGTGTCTTATGTGAAAATTTAATAATTGATAAAATATTAACTATTACAAGTAGGATCAAAAAAGGAAGCTATAATAAAATACTTTTTGTGAGAATGAGATTCGATAATATATATATATATATATATATATATATATATATATATATATATATATATATATATATATATATATATATATATATATATATATATATATATATATATATATATATATATATATATTGTGATAATGGTCGATATCAACCTTGTAATTGAATATACGGTATGAATAAATAACCTCAAATTATTATTTTGGGAAAAGACCATTTTATTAAAGTTAAAAAAAGGGAAATAAAATTTTGTCTTCATTTTATTAAGTGAGTTATTTTACTTTTTTTATTTTCAAATATAAAATGCAATTTTGGAAGTAAAGTTAAATTAAACTTTTAAATTTTAAACATTTGAATCCCAAAATTAATCATTTATTCTATAGTGTTTTTATAACTTTTGATAAAACTTAGTTTAAATGTTGGAATTTATTTAGATTATTTTTTATTCTAATTCCTCTCTCTCTCTCTCTCTCTCTCTCTCTCTCTCTCTCTCTCTCTCTCTCTCTCTCTCTCTCTCTCTCTCTCTCTCTCTCTCTCTCTCTCTCTCTCTCTCTCTCTTCTCTCTCTTTTCTCTTTCTCTTATTCTCTCTCTCTCTCTCTCTCTCTCTCTCTCTTTCTCTCTTTCTATTATTCTCTTTCTCTTCTCCTCTCTCTCTCTCTCTAAGTTCTTCCCATTTCATTCATCCTTTTCCTTCTTTCCAACTTTAACACTTGATGTCTTCTTTATCTATCTATATATCTATATCTATCTGTCTGTCTCTCTATTATTATTCCCAATATATTATTATTATTATTATTATTATTATTATTATTATTATTATTATTATTACTATTAAATAAATCTGAAATCAAAAAAGAAAAATGAATTTGATGAAATTTTGGAGACGATGCAAATTCTTTCAGATAAATGTAAATTCAATTTCAAAAGTTAAGAAACTGAATTTATTTATATTATTATTATTTTTCTCATTTTTAATGAACTTCAAAGAGATAAAAGTAAGATTGATAAAAGTAAGAATTTGAATAAAATGTTTAGTTACTTTTTTTTATTCCAATAAAATATATTTTCCATAAAATACAGGGTGTTCATAAATGTTCTTTACGTCTATTTAACAAATCATTACGATTACAAAATTTCTTTCCCCTCTAAAAAAAAAATTATTTTAAATAAGTAAATCACTCGAAAATTTTTATATATTGGTCGCGTTTATCTAACAAGTGACACCACCTGGAAATTTTAACTAAATTATTCATAGATTTGCTCAGTGACTATCAATTCTCATATAATTCGCAACATTCAGGGACACATTGAATCAACATCCAATTCCAGTATTAAACATTTACAGTAATTATATTGTTCAACGCCAAGTAAAATTTCATACAACAAAAACGCAACGTCAAAACCTATTCCAAAATTAATAGAAAATAAAAGGAAAACAAATATTGCAACCAAAAAACTTTTTAAAAAAAAATAGAAATAACAAAAAATACTATTATAAAGGTAGCTTAATTATTTGAATTTGTTTCATTAATATAATACTGGAAGCACAATTAAACACTCTTCCTTATTTAGACTTTATTATAATTAAAATTAATAAAATTAAATATTTTATAAAATTAATTTTTTCAAATACATTCTTGGTCACCTACAATTAATGTTCTCAAATAATAATAATAATAATAATAATAATAATATAATAATAATAATAATTATAATAATAAAAATATTTAGCTAAAATTTGTTAAAAAATTTAAATGAAAATAATTATTTTCCCAGTTTGGTTGTTTAACTAAATTTGAAAACGACATTTAAAAAAAAAAACAAAAAAAAAAAAATGTTGCCTTAAAATTCTCTATTATTATTACATTCTTTTTTTGCTTGAATATAACACAAGGTAAAGGTTAAGCAGATTTCTGTTCTTTCTGGTCATGATGCAAAAGGAAAACGGTACTTTTTGGTCTTATTCGGACAGATGCGGCTCTTCAATTTCTAGAGAGTTTCACAATAACGATAGGAGTCTATAGTTGTGCCTTTTGGCCGATATTCCGAATAGATGAGTCCCTCCACCTTCTAGGATGCTGTCAGAATGAGTTTACCAGCCGAGGGTTGAGTCTTAAACTTTCTTACGCCAGGTGAGCTTGGGTGTCTGAATTCCACAGAGGCTTGTTTTTCTTCTGGATCGTAGTGAGGGACCCACGCTTCGTATCCCGCTACAATATTTTGAAGAAATTCTGTACACCTTTGGAATGCAAAAATTCAATTACTGCACGTTGCTTCAACAAAGTATCGATATAACAATGAAACCAAATAACTATATCGTTCGCATGCAGATCTATTCTACAAGCTTCACTCTTTCGAACGCAGGTCTGAACATGTTTATACCTGTTTCTGTTTCTGTTGTTAAGAAACGCATCAACAGACTTTATTTTTCAGCTCGTCATATATATATATATATATATATATATATATATATATATATATATATATATATATATATATATATATATATATAATATATATATATATATATATATATAATATATATATATATATATATATATATATATATATATATATGCACATTAGGGGCCATGCATAACTCAAAAATTTCTAATCGTACATTTAAAAGGATTATATGCGTTATTAAATTCATATAATATATGAAAATAAGTCCTCAATTTTATCTGCAATGAGGCAGTGAAGACAAAAGTTTTTCCCTTTCTCGGTTAGAAATGCATAAGTGGTTAGTAGCTTGAATGCTACACTCCTTGAACGACTATATATTGAAGAGTATTGAATCATACCGAGTATTGGAATAATAAACAAATGTTTCGGTAAATGATAAAGTGAAAGATAGAAGAAAGAATATAATTTGATTAGAGATAATTAATAATTATAATAATGAACTGTGACCATTTAAAACATGTGCCATTAAACAACCTAAAATGAAATCGGAGAAAATGGTTCAAAGTCAATGATTGATAGAAATCGAAAGAGAGAGGTTTAGAAATCAAAGCTTTGGGATAGACGCTATCGAAATCTCTTGATTTGAGTAACAACAAACGACTCATTGAACGGTCAAAGTGAAGAGGATCTAGAGTCAGAAAGAAGGAGAGTAGATCATCAGTAGAGTGTTCCTAATAGAAGAGAGACTGGACATCTAATTTAAGATTTGAAGAACTAAAATAATTCCAAATCCTACAGTTAAGAATTGATACTAAAATAATGAATAAAACTAGAGAGGAAAAAAAGGAAGAGGGAAAATTAAAGTTAACAATTTCAGAAAGATACCAGAAACAGTGAGAAGAGGAATCAGAAAAATAATTGCATTTTCTGTATAGAAATAGATATTTAGATTTACGAATAATAGATGTTTTGATAAACTGTGGTGAACCAACAGATCCTTGAGTTTGAAAATTACAGTAATTCTTGAAGTCAGCTTCAATGTAGCGATTAGTACGAAAACAGGTAGAGTTAAATCTATAGTTATAAATTTTAGTTGAATTGAAAAAGAATGGAATGTACTTTTCGATGAAGGAGAGACTCACTTTGGTTTATGTGTTAATCACAACACCAAGTCATTAATCATTCTAAGAGATTTCGAAAAAGTAAGACCTGAAATTCCGACCAGTTTAAAGTTTCGAAGTATCAAAACTTCTCCTCTTCATTTACTTGAAGAGATAGAACAGGATGGGGAGGCTAGGTGATCGTAGGAACCCTAACAAGGAAGATGTATAACAGTATCAGGCTAAGAACTGGAATAAGGTAAGGATCCAATCTTTAACAAAATTCTTATTATTTGACCGATTTTCCTGAAATTTACAATGTACGAGTATATGCATTTTTAAAATCTAAGAACTATCGATTTCTGACGTTTTCTGAGTCTATAATCGTTTGAAAGTTATTTCGAGTCAAACTTCAAAAAGAGAATGAATAGAAGTGGTAAATCAGTGGTCGAAATGACTAAAAAATTTAATTGCATATACTCAGCCCCAATTTCTAAAACTTTTATGTTAGACTTTTTTGATATCTGCTTTAAAAAAGAAGTTATAGCAGTTTGATTTTTTTTTTTAAATGGGAAAAAATATACCCTTCTGGAGAAAAAAAGTAAAAAAAAAAAAAAAAACTGTATTTAAAAGTTTTTTTTGGCAGGCACTTAGAGGAGGGATAGAGCTACAACTTTAATTAATGCGTTATTAAAACTTATTTGTTTGGTTCGAGATACAGCTTCTCAAACTTTGGAAATTTTGAAATTTCTTCCAAATTGAATATTTTTGGGAGGCTATATCTCAAAAAAAAAAAAAAAAATACCATTGAATAAAATATTTAAACAAATTTGTAGCCCTGTCCCTCCTCTATACATCCACCAAAAATAAAAGACTTTTAACGTACAGTTTTGTTTTAAATTTTTTTTTGTTCGGAAGCGTAAATTTTTCAAAATTTAAAAAAAAAATATTTTCGACACCTGCTCAAGTAAGGGCGCATAACGTTTTTTTCTGTAAAGCAGAGAACAAAACTGTTAAAAGCTTTTGTAGGAAACAAATTTTTGAATATACACTACAAATTTCAGATCATTGAAAAAGGGATTTGGCTCCAGCGTCAACTTAAATTTGGGTGAAATTTTCAAAAAAACTAATTTATCGTTAAATTTACGTACAAACGTTAGGAATGAAGTTTTTTTCAGCGGAAAAAAGCTATATACACTGAACTTTTCAGGGTAATCGGTTGAAATTTTTTTTTTCAACATTGGATCCTCCCCATAATTATATAAAACAAAAGTTTTTTTATGTTGAGGTTCGTATTCAAGATGCTTAGAAATACGAGTAAAGAGTTGCACCAACTGTTCAGTGCTGTTATAGAAAGAGTAAATACGCATTAAGAAGTTAGTAACAGATCAGTGGCAGACAACTCTCCCACGAAGCGATCTTACAATGTATTCCATCCCCTAAAGCATCTCTAGGAGAAGAAAATATTATATTCAAGTAAAAATATAAATCGTTAATGCATGGTTTCTGTTTATGAAGTTTTAGAAAGTACCAACAGAACTCTAGAAAAAGGACGAAAGTACTCTATTTTATTATTATTATTATTATTATTATTATTATTATTATTATTATTATTATTATTATTATTATTATTATTATCATCATTATATATATATATATATATATATATATATATATATATATATATATATATATATATATATATATATATATATATATATATATATATATATATATATATATATATATATATATA
>SEYY01024113.1:32500-45000 GCA_009176605.1 Armadillidium nasatum | reverse complement strand
TCCTGTATATATATATATATATATATATATATATATATATATATATATATATATATATATATATATATATATATATATATATATATATATATATATATATATATATATATATATATATATATATATATATATATTATTTATAAATGCAGCTTTCCTGCATATATATATATATATATATATATATATATATATATATATATATATATATATATATATATATATATATATATATATATATATATATATATATATATATATATATATATATATATATATATATATATATATATATATATATATATATATATATATATATATATATATATATATATATATATATATATATATATATATATATATATATATATATATATATATATATATATATATATATATATATATATATATATATATATATTATCTTTCCATCTGCTATACTAAGTGCATCTTAGCAATATTAAAATTACAAAGGTCGTAGAAGAACATATATACATTGTGATGTTCTCTAATGGGAATCCAATCACTTAAAGGCTAGATTTGAAAGTGGCCTTTTTAGGTCACCATGATGGTGTGGGGCACTGTAGTGGATTGCGCGATGGACTCAAATTTTTCTTGCGGTGAGACGACGGCTTAAATCCCAGAGAAGGCGTGTTGTTTTGTCTTCCATCTTCATAGATCTTTTCCATATACTTATATATATATATATATATATATATATATATATATATATATATATATATATATATATATATATATATATATATATATATATATATATATATATATATTATATATATATATATATATATATGTCTATGTTAAGAAGTTGTCTGACCATTCTATATATCGATATTTTTGAAATTTTGTAATTAAAATTTTTATTGATATTTTGAAATTCCTATCAATTCAAAATACTGTATATCAAAAATGAATAGTTATAATTAACTTTCCATAGTGACAAGTTGTACTTTTCTGTATTAAGATGAATGTTAATTAAGGATATAAGTGAAATCTGTTCCACAGATTGGAGTCTTCTTGCGTTTTTGCAGCATTTTAAATTAGTAGTTACCGAAAAAGAATGTGACAAGTGCAAAAATATGTGATATATCAAAAATAAATTTTATATATATATATATATATATATATATATATATATATATATATATATATATATATATATATATATATATATATATATATATATATATATATATATATATACATATAGTGTAATTCGGCAGTAGGCCTGTATTCAAAGGCAAGGTTAGGCCTGTTTTCCACGGCAACGACTATCCATCTATCGGTTAAGTGTGTATCACACAGCAACGTCGATCATTCAGGTGTTGATAAAGTCGAACTAAGTTCGCTAGAAAACTAAAAAATAATAATAATAATAATAATAATAATAATAATAATAATAATAATAATAATAATAATAATAATAATAATAATAATAATAATAATAATAATAATAATAATAATAATAATAATAATAATAATAATAATAATAATAATAATAATAATAATAATAATAATATTAATCGGCAAAAATGAAATGAAAGCTAAAAAATAATAATACAAATGTCAAAAAATTTACATTGATGTATCGATGTTTCCATATATCGAAGGTCAGACTTCTTTTTAACATTTACCATATATATATATATATATATATATATATATATATATATATATATATATATATATATATATATATATATATATATATATATATATATATATATATATATATATATATATATATATATATATATATATATATATATATATATATATATATATATATATATATATATATATATATATATATATATATATATATATATATATATATATATATATATATATATATATATATATATATATATATATATATATATATATATATATATATATATATATATATATATATATATATATATATATATATATATATATATATATATATATATATATATATATATAGAGAGAGAGAGAGAGAGAGAGAGAGAGAGAGAGAGAGAGAGAGAGAGAGAGTTAATAATAGTATTGCTAATAGAGTTAATAGAACATTATCTCCTTTAAGAATAGACCCTAAGAGAACAATATTAGTGATGATAAAAGCCTTTAATTGGCCTATTTAAAATCCAGTGAGAACTTATTATGTTCTTTTTTAATATATTTAATTACAATGTAATGTTTTAATAAAATTTGATGCAGTTTATGTTATTTTTATCTTATTATACAACTGATTTTTTAAAGATAATTATGAATGGATAACAGTTACGCAGATTTAAGACCTCATTCTCCACAGGTTTATTACGAAATAATGAGAACAAATTAAAACTTACACACACTATATATATATATATATATATATATATATATATATATATATATATATATATATATATATATATATATATATATATATATATATATATATATATATATATATATATATATATATATATATATATATATATATATATATATATATATATATATATATATATATATATATATATATATATATATATATATATATATATATATATATATATATATATATATATATAAATTATGAAGCATAATGCTAATAACGTAGGGAGCAACATAATGCATAAAAATTATAAACTTTAATAATCATGATAAATAGACGTTTCGGATTATTATAAATCCATTTTCAATATTTCCTGCAACAACAGAATCACAAAGAAATTAATAATAAATCACAATATGTATGAAAATAAATAAAAAATTTAAGATTAAATGATAAAGCAAAGGTTACAAACACAAGTTATAAATTACATATAACAAAGGTGAAATGAATGTAATCGGTGTTTTTGAATATTAAGTTAGTTGGTTATAGGCGAGAAAAAAACAGGAAGCATAATATATTTGATTTGAAATATTTTTTTTTAATTAAATATATGGATGCGCATATACATGTATATATTGCAGGAGAAAGGTCAATAGATTAGAAGGGGGACGGACGAGGTTGCTGAATTTAGTTGGGGGTTGAGACGTTTAATATAGAGGGATTCCAGAATTTTTCTATCAGAATCAGTAGAGTGAGAGGATAAAATGCTGAAATCAGATGTGCGGAGTGGATGGTTAAGGGACATGGCGTGGTTGCGTATGGGAGAGTGTTCTGGAGAGGAAATGGGAAGATTAGTACGGAATGACATGCCGAGATGCTTGAAGATGCGTAGTTTTAATTGTAGGCCTGTTTGGCCTACGTAGCAGGAGTTGCATCCTGCGCACTGAAAAATATAAACCACGGATGATCTGAGCATCAGGGGGAGTTTGTCTTTGTACGAGAAAAATGATTTAATAGAGAAAGAGTTGATGCCTATGAGATGAGGATTTAGTTGAGGGAAGTGGCGAAGTAGGAGAAGTCGGATATCTTTATTAAGTAAAGGAGATAGAGTGCCATAGAGTTTACATTTATATATATATATATATATATATATATATATATATATATATATATATATATATATATATATATATATATATATATATATATATATATATATATATATATATATATATACATATAGAGTTTACATTTTTCAGTGCGCAGGATGCAACTCCTGCTACGTAGGCCAAACTGGCCTACAATTAAAACTACGCATCTTCAAGCATCTCGGCATGTCATTCCGTACTAATCTTCCCATTTCCTCTCCAGAACACTCTCCCATACGCAACCACGCCATGTCCCTTAACCATCCACTCCGCACATCTGATTTCAGCATTTTATCCTCTCCCTACCGATTCTGACCGAAAATCCTGAAATCCCTCTATATTAAACGTCTCAACCCCCAACTAAACTCAGCAACCTCGTCCGTCCCCCTTCTAATCTATTGACCTTTCTCCTGCAATATATACATGTATATGCGCATCCATATATTTAATTAAAAAAAAAAAAAAAATATTTCAAATCAAATATATTACGCTTCCTGTTTTTTTCTCGCCTATAACCAACTAACTTAATATTCAAAAACACCGATTACATTCATTTCACCTTTGTTATTTGTAATTTATAACTTGTGTTTGTAACCTTTGCTTTATCATTTAATCTTAAATTTTTTATTTATTTTTGTCATACATATTGTGATTTATTATTAATTTCTTTGTGATTCTGTTGTTGCAGGAAATATTGAAAATGGATTTATAATAATCCGAAACGTCTATTTATCATGATTATTAAAGTTTATAATTTTTATGCATTATGTTGCTACCTACGTTATTAGCATTATGCTTCATAATTCGTATAAGGTTCCCTAGGAACAAATCTTTAGCATCTATATATATATATATATATATATATATATATATATATATATATATATATATATATATATATATATATATATATATATATATATATATATATATATATATATATATATATATATATATATATATATATATATATATATATAAATATTATATATATATAGAAGCATTATTCTATGAAAGTCTTTAATATATATATATATATATATATATATATATATATATATATATATATATATATATATATATATATATATATATATATATATATATATATATATATATATATATATATATATATATATATATATATATATATATATATATATATATATATATATATATATATATATATATATATATATATATATATATATATATATATATATATATATATATATATATATATATATATATATATATATATATATATATATATGAGTATATAATCCTAAAAGAAAATCATTAATCAAAGGATTTTTGACAATCTTCAGAAAGTTTTTAATTTATATATTATTATTTCGTTTTTTAGATAAAGAAGAAAAAATAAAGAAGAAAAAAAAAGTCTTGCTTCAAAAGGTGAACCTTTGAAAGTTTTCATCAAGTTAACTTCATGCTTTATTTCAGGCTTCGGAGGATATCCATCAATGCATTAGTAATGATGTAAAGAAACTATAAAAGAAGTCCTTCATTATCAAAATTAAGATAACTTTCATATATATATATATATATATATATATATATATATATATATATATATATATATATATATATATATATATATATATATATATATATATATATATATATATATATATATATATATATATATATTATTTTTCCCTGTCATTCAGAGAAAATAAGAGGGAAACGTTCATTTTTTTTAATTTCCTCTGATGGGCAAAGGTCAAAGGTTGGGAAGGTACCGTAACCTGATCGTTAAAGGTCATCATGTCCAGATACACGGGGCTTGAAAGTATACAAGTCAAAGGGAGTTGAGAAAACAGATAAAGGAAGTTTTCTTCTAGACTTTACTAGTAGAATGCATGTAAAATTGAGCATAGCGGTTAAGTCTGGCGTCAGAGAGTTGAGCAGAAGAAAGTTGAGACTGTGTAGAGGGGCGAGTCGTGCGAACCCTTCTCAATAAGGAGGTATGTGATAGGAGAGTTCAGAAGAACAGTGTCCATTGTAATAGCAACCGTATAGAGTGAAGAAACAATTCGATGGGCAGAAAGAGATTGGAGAGAATTAGTGAGAGCGGGAGAGTTGATAAAACGAATGGCATTAGACTCTCACTTCTCCCTTTTCAAGGAGAGCTGTATGAATGAAACCACCCCAGATGGAGCAGACAACCTTTAAAGAGGCCCATAATTTTAATTATTCTCAAAGTTTCAAGAGTGAAGTGACAACTCAAAGACTGGAAACTTGTAATCTGGTCTGGGAGTGTCATTCCAATCTGTAATCTTTATGGTGTGAGGAGAAGATTGTCATATCTCATCGGAATACTGATGTTGAAAATAAAAATTGTGTTAAAAATATTACTTAAACCAAATATTTTCGCTCTAAAAACATAAAAAAATTAAAAACGTAAAAATATATAAGCAGAGTAACAAGAAATTAAAAACAAAAAGTATCAGAAAGATAAAAGAGACCCGAGCTTTCAACTTTTACACCCGAGAGTTTTTGCTCAAGGAAGGTCAAAAAACGGAAAAGAAACAAAAAATTAAGACATGAATCTTTAAACACCATCTAACTAACATATATATATATATATATATATATATATATATATATATATATATATATATATATATATATATATATATATATATATATATATATATATATATATATATATATTATATTGTATGTGTGTGTGTGTGTGTATTGGTTAGATGGTGTATTTAGAAAACCAATCGAAATTTTCTTGAGATTCGCGTCTTAATTTTCTATTTCCTTTCCTTATTGATGTACAATACAAAATTTATTCAAAGGTATCATTATAATATTATGAAATTGCAGATTTTGAGGCAATTTTTTTTTTTTTTTTTTTTTTTTTTTTTAACAATTTCCAGTTAATTATTTAGTTGAAGAATTCTTGTTAAATCAGTGAAGTAGACTTAACGAGCTCATCTATATATATATATATATATATATATATATATATATATATATATATATATATATATATATATATATATATATATATATATATATATATATATATATATATATATATATATATATATATATATATATATATATATATATATATATATATATATATATATATATATATATATATATATATATATATATATATATATATATATATATATATATATATATATATATATATATATATATATTATATATATATATATGATCCATGTAAAATCTTTATACTTTGTTTTAAGCTACTTTTCATTTTACTATCGTTAAAAAAACAAAACAACTGTTGGTTTATTTAAAAAAAAAAAAAAAAAAAAAAAAAAAAAAAAAAAAAAAAAACATGATGGTTAAAACCAAACAAACCAGATTTAAACAATCCGATACAAGATTCAATTTTCAAAATTTCAGATTTGTGGCATGAGCTGGACTTTCATTTACTGGAATCTTTAAATATTTGGCACACCACAGATTAAATATATATATAATATATATATATATATATATATATATATATATATATATATATATTATATATATATATATATATATATATATATATTATATATATATATATATATATATATATATATATTATATATATATGAAAATACTTTTCAATTTTAATTTATTCCCAAAGTTCCAAGTGGAAAGAAGTTTTAACGAGTATTTCACTAATATCTTCAGACCCACCCTTCATTTTCCTACAGTATTCAAACAAAAAAAAAAAAAACTTAAACTTCCATATATAGGATTTTTTTACATCTCAACTTGATAGAAATATTCTTATTATAATATAATTGAAGCTACATTCCCGCAATGCCAGTTCATTCTTTTAAATTATAACTCTCTCTCAATTTATAGCTTTTTCAAAAACAAAGAGTCTCGCCCAATGCTTCTCAGATTCTCATTAATTCATTTATTAATTTATTTATTTATTTAATGCGACGCATGTAGGCCAAACTGCTCTACAATTAAAAGTAAATATTGATAAGAATAGAAGAGTTTCCTTTAGTACGGACCTTCCTCTTTGCTCTCCTGTACAATGTGCCATAAAAGGCCATGGATACCCACCCTTTTTATTCTTCTAATTTCTTCTCTATTCATCAACATTCATCTCCCTTCTTGGCCGTATAATTTTGAAGGTTTATATATAAAAACTCATTGCCCATCTTTAAATGCTCAAGCTTCTTCTATTGTCCTTTTCACTCAATGAAGTACATTTTCCCAAAATAGTCCAGCCTTTTTATTTATTTATTTTTTTATTTCAATATTAATATTAATACTTTATTTTTTATTATTTTTTCGCAATTATTATTATTTTAAATATCATATATATGTTTAATAAATTTATGTTTTTGATTGTATTTTAAACTAGAACTTTAGAAAATTTTGTTTGTACTGAAGACGGACCGAGATACGGTGTGAAACGTTCACAGTGTATTAATTGAGTATGTGGAAACCCTTAGTACCGGCTTTTATCTTTCTAATTAGATTAAGGTTCACTACAAAAAAAAGCTATCTCAACTTTATATTATATATATATATATATATATATATATATATATATATATATATATATATATATATATATATATATATATATATATATATATATATATATATATATATATATATATATATATATATATATATATATATATATATATATATATATATATATATATATATATATATATATATATATATATATATATATATATATATATATATATATATATATATATATATATATATATATATATATATATATATATATATATATATATATATATATATATATATATATATATATATATATATATATATATATATATATATATATATATATATTATTCTATTTTTTTTACACTGCACCACATCCCCACATGATGCAGGGTGGTGTCGACTGCAGAAAATGTAGTAACATTTCTGCAATCGTACGTGGTAAGAAAGAAAAATTGGTTAAAAGGGTTCTCAGCCTCTTGAACCATGCAAAGAACTATTCTTCCTTTGACTTGACTACGACGAAATAATAATCCTTTTTTAACGAGAAGTTACCTCTATCTAAACTCTTTTTTTTTCTTTTAATATTTAATTTTTCATTTAAGTTCCGAAAGTACGTTGTATCGAAAGATGTGAAACCTATTGGAAACCACTCCTCACCATTATTCCTATGATAATTTACGGCCATTCAGTAGTATAATATATCTTCTATTTTTCAACCACTCTTTAATTCATCTATCTACCACTCCACCTATACCACATTTTGATAACTGTTACCCTTTTATGGGGTACCTTAACAAATACTTTGCTAAAGTCTAAATATATAACAAAGACGTGTTCTCCTTTCTCAAAGCAGTCAGAAACGTGTTCCTTAAATTCTAAAAGGTTTGTTTGACATGATCTACCTATCTTAAAACCATACTGAGTAATATAGGATCTTGTAATCGTCCAAATGTTTCTCTATATGAATTTTCAGTAATTTTTAAAATTATAAACGTTAAGTAAATTGGTCTATATTATCCCAAATTTTCCTTACTATCTTTCTTAATTATAAATAGATAAAACATATGCTGCTTTTCCAGTTCACCGGTACTTCACTAAATATATATATATATATATATATATATATATATATATATATATATATATATATATATATATATATATATATATATATATATATATATATATATATATTAGGGATGGAGTGAAGTATCGGTATCGGTATCGGTATCGGCAAGTATCGGCATATTTTCCGATACCGGTATCGGTATCGACCTTTTCAGTATCGGTATCGGTATCGGCAAAATTTTTGGATAAGAGTAAAGTATCGGTATCGGTATCGGTATCGGTAGTAGTATCGGCATATTTTCCGATACCGATATCGGTATCGGTATCGGTATCGGTATCGGTAATTTTTAGGTATCGGTATCAGGGTATCGGTATCGGTAAAAAATTTTGGTATCGCTCCATCCCTAGTATATATATATATATATATATATATATATATATATATATATATATATATATATAATATATATATAATATATATATATATATATATATATATTATATATATATATATATATATATATATATATATATATATATATATATATATATATATATTGAAACATTAAAGTGATTGTTAAGAAAATAACAGGGTTTAATTAAAAAAATTGTACGTTCCACGATTGGAATATGAAAGTGGTATGCATGATATAATAATAATAATAATAATAATAATAATAATAATAATAATAATAATAATAATAATAATAATAATAATGATAATAATAATATAAAAACTAACAATAGGAATAATATTATTGATAATAAGAAAAATAATAGTATGGAAATAATGATATAAAAACAACAACAGTAATAATAATAATAATAATAATAATAATAATAATAATAATAATAATAATAATAATAATTCATAATTTTTTTTTTATTCAGAGAATGTATATACATTTTCAAGTTTACAATAACACCATAGATCCTATGCTACTAAATACAATAATAACAATAATGTGACTGTCCGGTTCACTGAAAAGAGGCTTCTAAGGAGCTACACATTGGATCCATTGAGCCCCGCAGTTTAATAGATAAATAAATTTTAATATTTATTTAATAAGTAAAACACTTTTATGATGCATAAAATATAACAAAGTGATAATAATAATAAGGCTAATTATAATATAAACATATGATAAAACAAGCGATAATGATAATAGTAAATTCTAGACTAGAGTTTTTAATGCTCGCACAAAGTTCATGAGCAAGCAATGCACACTTTGTACTGCGAGGGCGACGCAATGATGGTGGAATGCAAAAGGTCAACTCCCTCGAGCACCCGCCGTTTTAGTACCTATAGAAAAGAGAGAGTGCGCCAATGTCACGTCGCAGAGGAAGAGAGTCAAGGGAGTTTGAAAGTAGGGGAAAGTTTATTAGTCTTTTAGCCTTAGACTCAATTTTATCCAATAGAAGGGTGGAACCGGAACCATCCCTAATGTGAGAACAGTACTCCATATAAAGACTGATAAGACTATTATATAATTGGAGTAACTATTCAGAAGAAAAAAAATCCCGCAATCTGAAGAAAATTCCCAGCTTTTTAGAGGCCACCAAAGCAACCGTTGTGATATGAGGTTTCCAAGAAAATTTATTGTTTATGTTCAGACCAAGAATATTTATGTTGTTTACAGGTGAAACGGGAGAGACGTCGAAGGAGATAGGAAAGTTGGGATGTGTTTTTGATAGAGAGATGTGAAAAAGTTGAGTTTTCAAAGAGCTGAATTTCAAAAGATTGCGATGGCCCTACCGGGAAATCCCATCCAGATCAACGAGAATGGAATCGGAAAGTTAAAAAAGACAAGCAACTCTAGAAGCAAAAGAGGGAGCAGATTTGAAATGAGTAGAAGTATGGAAAGTTGACTCGCCGGCATCAAAATGAACAGAGTTAGAAGTACAGCTGAGGAGGTAGTTAATAACCAAATTAAAAATTTTCAGTAAATTTGTTAAGCATGATCTAGGTTTCCTAAAGATGTGTTTAGAATTAATGAGAAACTCATAATCTTCAAGATGCGCCATTAATCTATTCATTAGTATTGCCTCAAAAAAATTTTCAACTACAAAACTTAAACTAATTAGTCTGTAACTCTTTCGGAACTTACCATGTTGGAAACCTTATCCTGTAAATCTAAAGTTTTTTTTTCAATTTTAGCTCATTATTCATGTCTTTCTTAAATTATATTATTCTAATAACCAAATTCTTTATTTAAAACAATTTTCCCCTTTTTAGTTCGGATGAAAATGCAAAATATCCATTGGTGACGATAAGTACTTTCTTGTTTTAGAATAGCTCAATAACGTTACAATACTGAATACGGAATAAAACATTTTTATGCATTTATTAAAAATATCCTAAATTTAACCTTTTTACTATAGTAATTTTAGAATAAATATGAATTTTGAATTATAAATTATCAATATGTTCTCCTCCGAAAATTACTTTGATCATCAAAGATTTCATAATCTTGGTGTTCAAGTAGTAATTTCATATCGTACTTTCATAATTTTTTAAAATGAGTTTTTAAACTGATTTTATTTTGAAAATTCAATTTGTTACTTTTTAGTACTTCAATCTTATTGAATAAATTTTGATTCATCCGAGAGAGGCGATTTATTAAAATAAATTTCTTCTTTAAACAATTAAGACGCAAAAGGTTTATCAGAACCTAAAACAAAGATTTACAATGCTTTTAAAATTTTTTTTTTTTAATGAATCTATTATTATTATTATTATTATTAATTATTATTATTATTATTATTATTATTATTATTATTATTATTATTATTATTATTATTATTATTATTATTATTATTACTGTTATTTTTAATTATAATTAATCATATAATTATAATTATTTTTGTCTATTAACTATGAGTTCCTTTAATGCTAGTTTTTGTTTTAATTGAAATTAAATTTTTAGAGATCAAAGAGATCGAATGTGATTGGATGGAGCATCAAACAAACTTTGTTTTTCTACCTTTGTTTTTAACTTGGAAATGAAATAACGCCTTTATATGTTGATGGACTTTGTTTCCTATTCAACATTGTGACAACACATTTTGTCTTCTGTCACTTTGGGTAGGAGGAAATGTTAGTTCTTTTTAATCAACGTACCGAATGTTTAAAGTTGAGGCAAATTTGCAGATTCTGGTGCGTAATCAGTTTGTGGGGTATCCATTAACAACACAACTTTCAAAAGAATATTGAATCTGCTATATATATATATATATATATATATATATATATATATATATATATATATATATATATATATATATATATATTATATATATATATATATATATATATATATATATATATATATATATATATCAGGGGTAGCTCGTGACCTGGTAACAGGTTTGTACAACCAAAATTATATACAACTAGCTAGTGTACAACTGTTATATATTACATTTTATTTCTTAATTTTTTTTAATAG